>JAGFZM010000049.1:315538-350674 GCA_017657215.1 Limnothrissa miodon
AGAGAGAGAGAGAGAGAGAGAGAGAGAGAGAGAGAGAGAGAGAGAGAGGAGAGAGAAAATTGTTGGGGACAGAGATTATATCATAGTTCATTTTCATTTTAATTACCCTATTTTATTGATTACCTTGATTTATTTAGTTTTATGTATGTATTAAATTAAATGCCACAAAGTTTTTTTGTTGATTTTGTTTGAATTTCTGAAATATACTTTGGCAACACTCATTTCCACGGTCATGCCAATAAAGCTTTTTGTTTTTTATTTCAATTTGAGAGAGAGAGAGAGAGAGAGAGAGAGAGAGAGAGAGAGAGAGAGAGAGAGAGGGAAGGGATAAAGAAAATTGTAGGGGATGCAAGAGAGAGAGAAAGACAAAGAGACAGAAAAAGGAATAGATTTGAAGGAAGGAATGGGTGCTATGACAGAGAACAGAGAGAAGGCATATGGAGAGAGGAAGAAAGGACGGAAGAGAAAAACGGAGAAGAGGAGGAGGAGAGCGAGCAAGAAGAGTGCAAGATGAAGACGTGGAGGCAGTAGTAGACAGAGCCAAAGGAGGGATGGGTGAAATAGCATGTGGTGACAGAGGGTTGAGGGCAGGCCCAGAGAATGCTGGACGTGTTAAGTGGAGAGGGAGATGAGAGAGAGGAAGACAAATGAGACGGGGTAGGGGGAGAGGAGAGGGACATTAAAAAGCAGTGGAAAGACAAGGGAAACTAAGGCTTAGATGAGTGTGCGACATTTCTACCGAGATATGATACGCAGCTCCACCACTGATAGATGGAGGTCACAATCTGACCCGATCAACTGCCCTGTGCTAAAATAACTCCAAAAAGGATTTAGAATTCAAAAAAAGAGTTCATTTTTTTACACATTTTATTTCAGTTTAATCTGAATCTAATCTTTTGAATTGCATTCAGTCCTGACCGTGTAGCCTCAGCTAGCCTTGAGGCACACGAGCAGAGTCGTACTGAAAGGCGTTCGGCTTTAGAGGCCTTGAAACAAACATTCCTCATTTCCCACCCACTCACGTCGCCACCTCGGAGAGCAAAAGAAAACCCACAGCGCACACATGCCCCGGGCAGACGCGTTAGCCTTCGGTGTTCGCCACGCCTCCTCGTTCTTTACCGCTATGAAATATTTTTATTGTGCGAGAGCCAATTCGCTTTCGTCAGGAGACCCAAAGGATACAAATACAAAGAAAGAATTAAAATTACAAACAAAAAAATGTTGCTTGTTTGCCGTGTAAACAGTCTATGGCTTGAGCAGCACGTCTGCAATCACTGAGTGGTGGGTATGGGGGTTAATGAGCATCACATGCTGCTCTCTGTCCGGAGCAAAGTCACGGGTGTTGTCTCCAACGACTAATGAAGTTTTACCGGAACAGCGACTCAGGTCTCAGGATTAAACTACATGGTCAGAGTTATTACCACTACATGCTTGACTTGTTGGGATTTGGGACCACAACTGCAGTGATTGTTCTGGCATAAAATCAGTAGGTTTAATGTGTTTGGTATGTTCATTCACCATTTTGTCGTTCCGACGGCTTCCAGAAAGATTAGAGGGCCATATAGTACACAAAATTATTGAGATGGGGAAGGCTGTGTGTGTGTGTGTGTGTGTGTGTGTGTGTGTGTGTGCGTGTGCGTGTTTTTCCTGGACATGTCAGCAGGCACTCTTACACACTTGAGTGCACAGCTTTACACCGAGACTCTTGGCTTTTCTTTGACCTCCCAATCACACACGCACAGACACACTCACACGCACGCACACCTCAACTTGAGAGGAGAGCTGGGCTTTCTCGCGGTCCTTGCGCTCCAGAGCCCTCCTGAGCTCCTCCAGGTCACTCAGTGAGATCTGTTCCAGTTGGACTCGCATGTCTTGCACCTCTCTTCCTCTATCCAATCGGTCTGCGCCAACACACACACACACACACACACACACAAAAGAAACACAACATTAATCCACACATTAGTATAATGTTATCCATTTGCAAATTGCACACAGGCCTCAGCAAAATTCACACACAAACAATTCACACACACAGCCACATACGCACAGTGAGCACACAACCCAACAATGGCATAAAATACTCTTTTCGAGAATATAAAACTGTTTTGCACAAATGTTGTTTGTTTTGCACATGTTTATTTGGGTTCATCTGGAGAGTTTCTATTAACTACCTTTGCATTCATTCATGTATCCAAAAGTCCATCTCTGTGCTTGTGACCATGCTCTGTGCTTGCGACCATGCTCCCAGTTCCAGATTCACCCTGCTATTATCCAACTGCTTGTGATTATACTCCTAAAAACATGCCCAGTTCCCACTACATTATCCCGCTACACCCTACTATTATCCTCCGGCCTCTCCGTCCCCTTCCCTTCATTCCTCATTGCTCTCCGAGTCTAACTTCATTACCCGCTTGCCCACCCTTGTCCACCCCTCCGGAGGGCTTGCGAGGCCAAACTCGCTCCCCTGCGGCCTGATGGTGGGTGGGTGGGTGGGGGGACTACACACCTGGGGCTCGTCCTCTGTCTCTCCTACGGCCGTCGCAGTCCTCGCTGACGCTCCGCTGGGGGAGGAGACGCGTCACCTGCTGCTGCAGCTCCGCACGCTCACGCTCCGTCCTCAGGAGCTGGACGCGCATGTCTTCCACCTGACACACACACACACACACACACACACACAGCTTGGAAACCGGACGCCTGTCAAGTAACCAATTATCACATAAGCTCAAAAAATAGTCTGCAACACAGTACACTGTACATCTTTAGTCAATTGTCCAAACAACCTCTGTCTCTTGTAGGTCCAACCGTAACTGGGTGAAGACAAGTGAGATATAGTCACACCACACGAAGGTATTAGTTAAGTATTAATTACACATTTAAAGACAGTTTGTGGCAGTTTGTCCAGCCCAGTTAGTTCAGTATAGGGCACATATTCAGCACACGGGTCATGCTTATTGCAGGGCCGCCTCACAAGGGTGGAGTTGATGGAGTCTGAAGAGGCCCCACCTGCTGGAGAAGGGTGTCCCGTCCACCCTCGGACTGCTCCAACTGTCTTCTGGTCATGTCCAACTCGCGCTCCATCTGCCCAAACAACAACAGCAACAAGCAACAACAAGCCAGTTTAAAGATGGAATGCTTTGTAGGTTTATAGAATCTAAACTGCTCTCTCGGTTATCGGTCTGGGTTATTGTCTGCTTCTTATCCTTGCACACAAGTTACAGTGTGTCATACTGTTGTACTGTTGTTGTAGTAATAAAAATGCGGATCAAATAAAAATGCGGGTCACAATATATATATGGTTTAGTGCTACTGTGTCAGTGTTTCCCCTAAGATGTCTTCGAAGGTGGGGGGGAAACCCTGTGTGTTAAGTTTAATGCTGCCAATTTCATTTAGCCTATTAAATCACAATAGAACTGATGATAATTAAAAATAAAATCTACTGCCCTATCACTTATATTCTCATTCAACGTGTCTGTCTGCTCTTCTAGAAATGCCATAAAATGATGCATCTACAACAGTCATTATGCTTCTTGTATTCTGTGAATAATGTCCAAGAGAAATTATTTTGTCCCTGAACAGAGCTCTTGAAATCTTGAGAACCTGAGAACAGGCTACTTTAGGCAACTTTGCCTTCTTCAGATAACCACAAACTGCAGACTTTGAACTGGTCGTGTGCATATTGAACGTCTGCAAAACAACTTGTATACTTCATGCTGCTTTAGAAAAGAAAAAGGACAGAAGACTCAATTTTCCACAACTTGTGTCAACAGCGTTTGTAAACTGCACATCAAAACCAAAGCAAGGACAGCACTGGCAGTTAGTGACGTACGCATCTGCATTATTCATTTGTACTTAAAATAACATATATACACGTACAATTTTTTTCCATTAATCATGTGTTAACACTTGCAGTACTGTTGTGTATGTATACAAACACCCGTTAAATAATCAGTCACACAGGCCCATTTCTGTTGAACCAAATAGGCTGCACAGTCACAGAGTCTTTCTATGGCAACAAATGAGTCGCACCGGCAGGCGAACAAGGACTTTTGAGTGTCTTGTTTTGATCAAGACGTTTCTGAGGAACACCACAACATTTGATATTCTGTTTGTTCATTTTGGTTGTTTGTGTTATGTTCTATAAAAAGAAAGTCTAAAAACTCTGTGGGTAAAACTCTATGGATGGCTTTCATGCTGTGAGATAGGGGCTGTGGTACCCCTCTTGTTGACAGCACTCGTGAAATCCAACTGACTCCCGAACGCCCAGTCGGCTGACGGACAAGCGCGCAGGGTGGGTTGATTGTCGGCAGTGTGTTGGGGATTACGACTCCTCCGCTGCCACACCCCATAAAACACCAGAGATCTACCAGATAAATTCTACCTGCGATGACACACACAAACACACACAAACACACACACACACACACACACACTGGTGTGAATGAAAAATGAAAGGAAGAGAGGCAATGGAATGAAGAATGAAAGGAAGAGAGGGAAGGGGAGGGGGAAGAGAGAGAGAGAGAGAGAGAGAGGTCAATGAATGAGGGTGAAATTTAGTTTCTTGTCCTCTGTATAGGCTTCAGAGAGTCCTTGGTGTTAGTAGTGTTAATGTGTGCAGCAATCAATACACCCACCAGAACACACACAAACCACACACAAAACACACACACACAGTCATCAAAGTCTCTCTCTCTCTCTCTCCCTCTCTCTCTCTCTCTCTGTCTCTCTCTCTCTGCCTCTCTCTCTCCACACGACAACAATCCAATAAATGACTGAATAAAAAGATGCAAAAAGCTCCCCTTTCTTCTCTTAATCCTGCCTGTAATGAAGGGGCATATATTGCAGATAACCCCCAAAGGCTTCCGTTGAAGGTGCTGGAAGAGTCGTTTGCGAGCGCTGCCTTAATTGAGCCAAGCGAGCAAGCATGGTGGCAAACTTGTGCGACCCTAGCTCTCCCTCTCGCCGACTCGCTGCTTAGCGGGCGAAGGAGTTTGTTTTTCCCCTTCATTTGCCTCTTTTATTCATTCTCCTTTAATTTGGGAACAAATGCATTATCTTGTTGGTTGCCTGGGGCACACAGCATTTCCATTAGAGAGACGGCGAGTATAAAGACGGAAATTGGTTTATCAGCACTCTCGCAGCACGCTGCGACGCCTCCCGTTCCTGCACTATAGAAACAGACAGATACTGCCCCCTTGTGGACAGCTGCTGGGTTGCTAAGCATTAATCAATGTTTTGTTTTTTTTTATAGTGACTGATACCGTCAAGTATACTGGTGATAATGCTTTATAAAGACACACGAGATCATATAAAAAGATATATCCACCCACTGTGATCCTTTTTGTGTGCCTATGTAAGTGTGTGTGTGTGTGTGTTTGTAATAGGTGATAAAAACGTTTAAAAATATATATGTCTTGTAGAACAGAGGCATGCATTTGAAGCAAAACGTTTGTAGCATATTTGAGGTATTTGGGTAAGTATCACTTCATGAGCTTGAAGTAGTACAGTAGTAGAGTAGTATACTATCCAACATAGGTCTAAGTAAAGCTAATTACCAAAATAAGTTGACAATCCTGGCATCTCCCTGTATGGAATTTATAATTTATCAAGAGTTGTGCATGTTCAAACATGGCTCTGTGTGTGAGGGTTTGTGTGTGTATTCAACCTGTTGAAAATTAATAGGTTGGTGTGACTGAGGTTGCTGTCGATCAGATGCTGCCAGCCGTTCTGAGTGAATCCCCCTCTCGATCTCCTGAAGTCGCTGCTCAACACGTAATGACACCTTCAAATGAGAACAGGGAGGATGTACAACGACAATTACAACACCACCACTGGAGATGAATAACAACAAGTCCAAGCCCAATGTTTTTTTTAATATGTGATATTCTACATCCCTTGAATTACCTCTTCATCAACAAAAACAAAACATTTTTGACCTTATCATTTTTATTAGTAGTAGTAATAATTAGAGTAATAAGAGTATGAATATTGCCATCAAGCTTCTCCCTGCAACAACATTCGTAACAATGTGTAATAGCACAACTCAGTCACAGGGGGATGCTAAAGACAAACCTTTTTGACTAGCCTACCTGACCAACAGTAGCCTTCATAGAGCCTTGTCAGAATCTTATAATCAAAACCAAAAGGCCTCGCAGTGTTTGTCTAAACTATATATTTATGATCCATCTACAGACACAACTCACTGGATCTTCCTTCTGTGATGAGCAGAGTCGGCCATTAAGATTGTCCAATGTCCTCTTAGTTTCAACCTCAGACCTTCAGAAGCATAGCACAGTACATTATTCAAAAATACAGAAAAACTTATTTTCTTTTTTTATTAATTTGGCTGATCAATTGGACAGAGCAGAGTGGGTTTAAGAACACTGTGTCTCTGTTGGCCAGATACAGTGAAGGACTGGACCACAGGACTCACTGACCTGTTCCTTCGGTGAATCTCTCTGTTGACGTTGTCCGCCAGACGGAGCTGGTCACTGCGGAGGTCGCGGAGGGACTGATGAAGGGTGTGAATCTGGAAAACAAGCAGAAAAATATTTTTGCTATGTACTGTTGCTTTTCTAACAGCACACAGGAAAAACAGATGCTGAAAAAAATATGATAAAAAAAAAAAACTGAGAAAAGTTTGAAGTGCGAGTTCTGTATTTCAAGCCTTTCTAATGCGTCAAAATTAAGAGAGTCTTGATGAAGGTACAAAGTAAATACAAACCGCAAACCTCTGGTGTAATAGAAAGGCCAGACCAGATTTAAAGAAGCTGCACATTAGATTTGTAATAGGAGATGGAAGATGCAGACATGTTCTGATTGTGGATTAACATACATCCTCAGCCTGGCCCGAGTCTCTGAAACGCACGGTAGCCGAGCGTGACCTTCTTCTGTTGCCTGCTTCCAAGCTGCCAAAATCTTTCAGTGGAGATGTGGGGTAGTAACGAGGTCCATCTATACAACAGGCATAACAAGATTACAGTCAGAACTGTTGAATTGCCTGAATTAGGTGAACTACAGCAATTAAAAGCAGTTCATATTGTCAATGTTCTTAAAAAAACACTAAGAAGAAAAATAAGAAACCAAAGAAGAGGCATAAAACATTACCAAAGGTGCTGCCTTCCTCCAAGTCACTACTGTGTAAGGTAGAGAAGGAGGCATTGTGACTGGCAGAGCCTCTGTGCAAGCGCTGACTTTGGAGTTGCTGAATGGATTCTTCCAAACTGTCCCTCAGCTACAAAAAAAGCCACATGACCAGCATGACCAAGCAGAACCTGCTATAAACATGCACACACGCTATGACTGATAACACTTACTGTTGCCATGGCATCAGCTTTGCTGTCTGTGTGCTCTTGATACTGTCCCAACATCTGATCCACTCGGTGGAGGTTGCGACTTGTGTCCTGTAATATTAGTTTTTTTTGTAAATCACAGGAGTTCATAAAGTGCATACACTTAACGCTTCTTTGTTATTATTGACAACTTTCGCTCAATCATAAAGTTTATTGATTTACCTTACCTGCAATGTGCTGGCCAGGGTGTCGATTTTCTCCGAAATTGCAGCATCTGTATCAGTTTTGCCACGACCATGTCTTCGCTGGGGTTCTCTACCCCGTGAGCGATGTCTCGTTGTTCTATCGAAAGTCTCAGATCCACTGGAAGACTCCATAGTTCAGATTTGGCTGCACATTTCTGCCTTAACGCTTGAGTGACGATAGTAAAGAAATGCACATAAGTGAACCGGTATCACGCCAAACGTCCTATGCAACGGTTCTAGACAGACCTAGATCTAACGTTAAGTTAAGCAGGTAATCTGAAACAAAGTGGCCATCATATAAATAATTGCGTTAAATTCAAGAATAGGCCACTGCAAGCTATCCTATCGTCAAGTACGTCATGATGCAGATTAACAAGAAATGCCATAACTCACCATTAACGACACAGAATACATACAGAAGGATGCAAAGTTCTGGTTTTCTTTATTTTCATCTCAAGGGCATGCTGCACAAATCCCAATTAACATTAGCCCACGTAGCGGGTTAGCTGACTAAATGGAAAACGTTTTAGCAAGCTAGCCTACGTTAGCCGTTTCATTGAAAGACATAGATTGTCAAGCATTCACTTCTTAACGATTACTCTGAACTTTCCTTCTAACTACACAATAAATTATCTTTTATAACTATCGGGTGATATCCTACCATGTATTATATGCAACGTTAACAAGTCTTCAAATCTTCTGCACATGCACAGCTAAAAGCCCACTATTCCCTGCTATGGCAACTTAAACTGACCGCCCAGAAACAGGAAGAAAACAAACTGTCGAAGTGGCGCAATGTGAACGGGAGTTGTAGTACTAAAGTGCAAACAATTCAATCACAGTCGACTAAAAAAAACTACATAAAGACTAATCGCGTTTTAGGTGGTATTTTGCGCCACATGAACCGCTCTTTGCAAAATATTCCTGGTGACTTATGATTTCAGGCTAGGCTTGAATTTCATAAGTAGACTATACGGACAGATTAGTTTATAGTCCTTAAGTGCAACCAAAATAACTAAATAAACTGCCTAGGTCTGCGCTACATTAGACCGACAAAGTAGGCCTAATTGTAAAACTATTTGTGTTTTTGTGATTGCTTTTTACTTCTAAAGCTTTTCTGGCTCCTGTTGGTAATTTAAACTGTGACACCGTACAACTGTTATATGCAGTGCTAAAACTGTCACTCAAATTCCGTTCTTCTTACCAGAAATGTCCCTTATATTTCCCAAATGTTATTTTCGGTTGCTATACTTTAGTTTTATATATTTATAACTAAAGATATATACTAAAGATCTTTAACTTTAGGCTATGTTGAATAGTGTCGTTTTTTATATCACTCCTTCGAGGAAACTCCGTGGATCAGTTCAAAGAATATTGCTTTCATAGCCTAGATTGCAATAGGCCTAAACAAAAATTACATGGAGCACTCCTTAAAAATTCAGTTCCCATGGAGAGCCTCCGACGATTACGCAGCAGCCACTGACGGAGACCACCTCCAAACCGCAATGTATCCTCCAACACACCAGCCCATGACACGAAATTCACAGCCAAGTGAAGTTCACGTGTGAGTAACTTCAGTCTGCTTCAAGAATTGGGTTTTGCAACTTGCACGCATTGAGGAAAGGAGGGACTCGCTCAGAAGTTTCTTCACTTTCAGAACAGATGAAAGCTGTTAGCCCTACCTTTTCATTATCTGGAGATTAACCTGCCGATGGTTTGGCGAATCCTATTATTTAGGTCTAAATTTCTGATATGACTCCATATCGTCGAACGGAGATGTATATGTTCACTGCATTGCTCGCCATCCTCCTTGCATCACCGAGCCAGCCGTATGAGGAGAACTCAACCTGCCCAGCACTTTGCGACTGTTCTGAGTTAACTGAGTCAACGTTTTACACGATTTCTTGCGCAGACATACACGTTATCCCAGCTTTTCCTGAAACCACAGAAAATGTGTGAGTAAACAATTTTAAGCAAAGTAAGTTTTAAGTGTCAGTTGTAGCACATATGCGCACTGTCAGGGAATCGAGTTGCCTATTTATTCGAGAGTTTACCCTTTTTGTTACTAAAATAAAAAGTCCACAAAAAACCTAAGGTAGCAAAATTGCAACCATTAGTATTATTATTACTAGAAGATTTAGAGACAACTGGTCATTCATGAACCGGGAATGGCCACTTGATTAGCTCTAAAGCTTTTTGTGTGTAAAGGCTGTAGCTCTTTCCTAACACTATAATTTAATACTTAGCAGTGGCCAATTCATCACATAGAATTTAGTTGTATAGGCTACAATAAAACTTGCATAAGCCTAATGAGGCCACTTTTAATTCACTCTTTCTTTGGTAGAATGTAAAGAATGAAAAATACTCATTTTAGAAAAGCACATGGAACGAGTGTTTCTTTTCTAAAGAAAAGGAACTGTTTTCACAGACTAGTGAAAGCACAGAGATGGTGAAGAAGCTCCTTTTCACTCCTGTTGCAAGGAAACTCAGGAGCCACTTCAGAAGGCTTGCAGATGCCACTAGGCTACTCAGCAAAGCATAAACACGGCACTGCCACCCACTCGCTCACTTGTATGAAAGTCTAGTTCTGTCATTTTCATTGACAGACAATTCTTTATCGTTCAAGTGTCCTAGTAGTGAAAAGTCTGAAATGGATAAAAGCTCTGTTTGAAACTCAGTTTTTGTTGCATTTGCAAAATTTTGACCTGTATTTTTTTTCAACTGTATGAAATCCACACACTATGCATGCATTTTATCCTGCTGGTTTGCTAGTGTTTGCAACTAATTTTGTAACCTTTAGTTTTATTGCCCATAAAATGTCATACCGTACAAAAGAATAACTTAAACACTTAAATCTAATCAGCTTCCTTGGTTCCAAACCAGAAAACATGATAAGCACCATCTAAATTAGTGGTTCTTTTTTTTTTAGCAAATGTCCCCCTTAGGTTAAATGACACTCCCTTTATGTCACCGCCCACCAAGCACGCACGCACACACACACACACACACGACACGACACCCACACACATACACAAGCAAACACACACAAACACACAGACACACACACACACTATAGAGGGGGCAAACGGGAGAGTTTCCAGGGCCCTTATGGAGTCTGGAATTTAATTTTAATTTTAAGTTTTAATATAATATAAACATTTTAAATGGCATGGCCACAGCTTGTGCATAGGAGTAAATAAGTAGGAAAATATATGGGGAAAAGAGTTATTATATCCTTACTATTAATCAGTAAACAAACCATTTGGTTATAAACTGAATTAAAAACTGGAGTCTTGCATCAGAACTCGCTAGTGTTCTTAAGCGGTTTCAAACATTTCTTTTTTGTAGGTATAAAAGTGCTTCACTGAAGTGTGCATTGATTGGTAAAATAGGTCACAAATCATAAACATATCTTACTTAAAATTCATTTGAATACTTTCCTTGCAGAAGTGCTTGCATATACCCGCATACCTTAAAACACCCTCTATTTGTAGCCCAGTGAACTCTTTCTCAGAGTTCCCGGCCTTTTCCCAACACCCCAGCAGCTTCTTCAACACACAATGATCAAAATGATGAAAAGACACCAGCTGGCATGCTTAGCAGCATTTAAAACAACTTGCCTGATTAATCGCCTGATTATTCTTCTGCTTTTTGAGCTGATTAGTTTCAGGCTAAACCCCTTGTAACAGTTGTAACACAAAGAGCAGTACCGATACTGTGTAATCAGCACCTCCTGAACTGAACTGAACATCAAAACTCCTAGTTCTAGTCAGGTACCAGTGTAGCTTCCTGTGGTTTCTTGATAGGTGATCTTTTGATTGCAGGCCTAAAGCAAGTGGCACCACGCCGTTCAGTGAGGGAGGCGGGATAGGCAGCAGGAAATCCCAAACACAGATCCTGGGCTCAGTTTAAGATTTGCTCCACTGGCTAGAAAAACAGCTATTTAAGGGAACTGATTTGGGTTGTAATGTTGCAAGAAGCAGGTTTATGTTTACTGATGTGTCCCAAAAGAGTCATTCAGCAGTCATTTGTTATGCACAAGATAATATCAATTTACTTGAAAGAATTTCAGGTTCCATGTAATGCTGGAAATTAAAATCTTTTCGTACAATTCTAAACTATAGACTATATATTTTTTAATACACTAAAAGATGCTCTGGAGGTTCTTATCACCTGTTTCAGTTCTTTCAGAATTGACATAGAAAATAAGGTAACAGGAGTCAACACTAACTTAAACGGACATGATGGCATGAAAGTTAGGCCACACCAATACAATTAGTTGGTTCTCGGATTTGCCGCTTGAAAAAAATGCAAAATTAAATAAAAAATAAAATTGAATTCGAACTTGAGGTGAAAAAAACCCAGTCAAAGTGTTTTGCCATCAAAATCAATCAATCAATGAATAGCATGTGCCCACACTCACATCTTTGCACGCGCACACACACACGCTTCTGTTTCTCATGCCAAAAAAATCGCCTCTTTTCTAGATTCACGTGACTGCAGGTTGATGAATATTCCTCTCCATTGCGCTGATCACTGAGTTTTAGTCACTGTCTAATTGCTTGTGAATCAATGCGATTTTGACGTTCTAATGCCCTTTGATGAACTGTGACAAAATGAGTTTGAACGGCTACAGCAGCCTGGACGTAGTCTACATTATATGTCATACCTCAATTCCACAGCCAGCTTGCTTGGTGCTTAGATTCACAAACTCTTAAATAAATGACAAACCGTCAAACCTTTACATAACATAGAATGACAGAATTATGAATTTTCATACATAAACCTGAAACCTAAAACCTGCATGACAAAAAGTATGTGAAAGTTAAGTTTATAAATTAGGCCACATTTAGTTTTTCCTAAACACATATATTAATGAACATTAACCGTGAATGTACAAATTCAGAACATTTCAGAACAATTCAGAACATTTTTTTATTTTTATTTCGCTCGCTCGCTCCATATTTTTCCTGAAAAAATCCGAGAACCAACTAATTTTAGTGGTGTGGCCTTATCTATTAATGTTAGCTGTCAGTTGGCAAATTGTGTGTACGTGGTAATTCCGACAACACTCAGCAATTTTGTTTTGCTGTTGTTTTTCTTTTCAGGATGAAGCATGATCTCGTTTTACCAGCAGTACCTATATCATTTGCCTTGTTGGGATGTCCTATAATATGTAGTTGGTATTTTCTTTTATTTTTATATAATTTCTATTAAACTAAATGGGCAATTTCACACTAGACATGAAATAAAAAAAACACTTATCAAAAGTTATTAATTAAAAAATATTAACGAATATTGGAGGGCAATAGGATAGAGGAGGGGAAAAAATAATAACAATAATAATAATACACTAACATAAGAAAAATGCGTATTATCGGTAATAGCAAAGAGTGCACTGAACTCAACTGCACACATCTATGAATATATATACATGGATATTTGCACAAAACACACACACAGAGACACACAAACACACACACACACACACACACACACAAATGTGGCTCTAACACACAGTCTTAGGTCCACTTATTCCAAATAATTGCAGAAACACAGCACTGATTGTTTAATTAGTTACCTCAGCAAGGTTTAACTCTCAGCCGTAAGAGTTTGAGACACTGAAGCATCCCAGCTGCTGGCTTTACGCAGCGCCGCCCATGACACAATGGATAGGTTACCCAGGCCGCGTGCCACTAATGCCACCCCATAATTCCACATTCTCCCGGAAGGTTTGTTTTTGCATGGCACCAGAACATTCCTCTGCTGCTCAACCCACATTTCCCCTCCTCTGATGTTACATAGAGTGGTCAGGATGGAGAGCTTGTTTCTGTGTGTGTGTGTGTGTGTGTGTGTGTGTGTGTGTGTTGCGGAGTGCTGAGGGGGTGCAGAAATCCTTGTCCCCCTTGCCCCCTTGTTTGTGCTACTCCATGCTGCCAGGCACCCATCACAAGACATTAGTCCCAATCAGTGCGCCAATTCAGGCGGCCAGACAGTCCCAAGTTGCCCCTGTGAAGAGGCACATTCCAGCCTCCTCAAAGTTTACCCAGTGCCCGAGAGGAGATGGACAAGAAAGGGGCCGCTGCTTCACAGATAAAAATATCTCTGAAAGCACAGCGGCCCCAAGAATAGATCCCCTGTTTATCATTACTCGGGGCATCAGATTTGGACCTGGTCCTGACACCAAGGAACGTTCTAGGAATGTATTGTCCTCAATGAATACCATCTAACTAGAACTCTCAGTGTGGATATGCTGACTATGAAATAGTAGTGTGCATTTTATCTACAAAGGCCAAGCTTACATTGGAGACAAATAGGACCATAAATTAATTGTTGTGAATTAAGTAATTACTTCACATAAGTCTACATAGAAGCTTTTGTTTCCATAGTCACAAATCTATATGAGAGTTCTGCAGATGTAAACAGAGCAGGAAGTAGTCACCTGTTTTACAATGACACATTAACTTGCAAACTGAGATATCAAACTTGTATTAATTAAATTTGAACCCATGAGACTTAGAGATTTTCTCATTACATTGTCAGTCAGATTTAATACTCAGGAGAAATATGTCATTGTTATCTCTACACACACACAGAAATTAAAATCCGGAGCTTTCACAGTGTCTGAAAAACAGCAAATACAGAGGACACAAACTTTGTAGAGCTCTCCTCTGAAAATATTTATTTTTCATATTTGTGTTGTCATATCTGAGTTATACCTAAACAATTGGTTAAAGTTCAGTGATGCTTACTGTACGTATATCTAAATGTTTTTTTTTTATCTATATGGCCATTTTCTATACTACACTTTGTGTAGTATTCATCGGTTTCAGTTTGTATGCGTCTGTGTGTGTTTATCTGAGAGGTCGAGTCAAAGCACTGGAGAAGCAAAGGGAATGGAAAGGAAAGCATAGCCACTCTTGAAAGCCCGTATAGCGTGACTCTCAGCTCTCTCTAAAAACCAGAGGCTGGGCCTGGCTCATGCATTCAAATACAATATTTACCTTTTTGCTGCACATTTTCAAACACCCTTGAGACCGAACCATTTGCGAATAATTAGGAAAAAGAGAGCAAGAAGAAAACACCACCTCACGTCCAAAACCTTCAAAGGGCTTGGAGCTCTTGAACTGAAGCCGATAGAATACCTAATGCCTCGAGGTTTCCCTCATACAAGGATGAGTCAACAGCGCGTATGAGAAGGACAGTAAATATTTAAAAATAAAGAAGATGATGGTCTGTGGAGAAGATCTATAGTCTGTGCCACAATAAGGCTTCACAAAGCACCAAGGCAAATATTCCCACTGAAGACAAAAATAATTACTGGTAAGAAGGTAATCTATGCTATTTGATTCCTCTTCGTGAACATGTAAACATGCAATAAACACAACCCCCCCCCCCCCACACACACACACACACACACACACAAGAAGACCTCAAGGAGTTACTGGAAAAAAGTGATTGGAATCGCAGACTACACATTCAGTTGAGAGCACTCCTTCAAGATGTCTGATGTCATGCCATGCCATAATATCTACACATTTGTGTAAACACGTATAATTATCACACTTGATTGCCCTCACACAGTAGACTTATTCAATTAGCTGAGTCGTCTGAAGCCACTCATTCTGAACAGGATGCAGAATTACACGCCTCATTCTCCCCGTGGCCCCCCAAGACATTCTTCACTTTAATCTGGTCAGAGAGTGAGGTGCCCAGCAACCCTCCACAAAGCTGGGTTGCTGATTGGGTACTTGGAATGGTGGATGATCTTGGGCAAACGTTCTCTATTCGTATAAATACAGGCACCTTTAAAAACCGACATTTGGGACGTCAAATAATGGTCTGAATGTCTAGACAAAGCTGGGCTGGACAGACGCTTGTTATTGGTGTGTGTGTTGGGGGGGGGGCACTAATGCTAGGTGCTGTCTGACTTTAGTCCTCTTGGAGTTTGCTGGAGGGTTGGGCACTGTTGTGCTTGTCTGAGGGTGATGGCTATAAACGACATGGCTTTGCCTCACTTCAAACCAACTCATTGGACATGTTTGCCTTCACAGTTTCCTTCTTGGATGACAAATTGCTCATAATTTTTCCCCTGAAGCCCACGGAATGGGACTACACATGGGCACACACATACAGACATACACACACACACACACACACAGACACACCAACACTAACAAGCACACACATACACACACTGAAACACGATTATTTGGACTGAGGTTCAAAAGGTTTAAGGTGCACCGGCCAATGTAGGGGTTTATAGAGACCAGGTCTGTTCAGTGTCATGGTGATTGTTTTAATTTATAACTACACCTCTCTCTCTCTCTCTTTCTTTCTTTCTCTCTCTCTCATAGACACAGAAGACAGAGTGAGGGTTTCTCTTTCTCTATAGTAAAGTCTTCCACAATAAAATAGTAGTCTATTGTTTGACCAAATTATAATGGCTTGTCCCCTGTCCACCATACATACACTCCCTTGGCTTGAGTTGATGATTGAGAGTGTGTATTTGTGTACTGATGATAGCAGCATAACGACAATGGCATTGATTGGCTATTGGCTGTATTGTGTTTTCCTGGGTGAATTATCAAATATGCTATTTGAAGGAGACAGGATTTTCTCTCTTTCTCTCTCTTTCTCTGTTGGTTCAGAGGTGGGTTGACTGGTGTTTACTTTGGCTGTACTCTGGGTCCACTTGGCCCGAAGGATTTTAGTTTTTGTTCCTGTGACAAACCTTGCGCTACACACACACATCAAAGAGCCTGGCTTTCTAACCGGGAAAGAAGAAAAGGGAGAGCACGGGAAAGCTGTAGAGAGCCCAGAGCTTGGCCTTCATCTACATGTGTGAACGTGGCTCTGTGTCCCTACCAGGCTCTGCAAATGAGAGTTTAGCAAAGACAGTCAAAATGGACACTTACTGTTCTGTACATTCACAGAAGCCACAGACTCTTGACTTAATTTCCATTTTATTTCAATCTGTAACCATACATAACCATTTGGCTAACAATAATAGCATTCAGTGTATGTAGTAGAGGACCACTACAAGATTTAATAGCATTAGTCTTTGACAGCTCCAAACATGACAGAATGTAAGTTTCAATATCAAAGTTGTTGTTTTTGTGTTGTTTTGTTCCTGCCACACAATTCTAGTATTGGTAACAGCTTTTAGCATAAGGATGATATATATTAACACAATGATCCACAGCAATAGATTATTTCTTTAACCTTTTTTCAGCAACACAGCACCCTTTAAGTTTGAGGTATTCTGTGTAATCATTGGAAATATGTAACGCCTATTCTGTTTCTCTATGCATGAAATATAGGCCCATGTGCTCAACCCATTCTAATGTTATTCGAATAATGACCCTTGAATAAAGTGTTTCTACACGTGTAACTGGAAAGTGGATCTCTGAGAATAACTGATCATTCTTCTCCCCCCCCCCCCCCCCCCCCCCTCCTCTTCAACACACACACACACACACACAGATGGCTATATGAGACACAGCTGACATCAATCCCAGAAGACGCCTTTGTGCAGCTGGTGAACATTTCCAGGATGTGAGTAAAAGCATGAGATTCTGATGTAGCTGAATGAGATGAACCCCCTAAAAGAATGACAATCCACCCTTCCTTCATCAGCACAACGTTGATTAAAGGAACTTACTGTATATATTATAAGGTATAACATGAATTGACTGGTGGTGGGGCTCAGAGCTCAGTGGGACGGGTTATTCACCCACAATCCACCTGCTAAATGGATTCTCCATTTGTGTGTGTGTATGTGTAAAAAAAATGAAAATATCTCTAACTGGTCTCCACGCCTCATTAACCGGTTGAAAAATAGTTAAACTGTTTATTTGTTACCCTAGGTACGGCAGCGTCAAAATACAATTTTAAAGGTCTTAGTTCAATTGATCTCTAAAGAATACTCTGGGTGCTTTGGTAGATTCAATCTGCCACTATGAAAATGGGATACCACTTTGCAGTTTAAAAAAGATGAGTATTCTATTTTTCTGTAAACAAATATATATATATGACTTTTTCTCCAACCACTGAGAATCCTTATAATCTGGTAGAAATTATTGGAGAGGGGCTCTGTTCATCGTCAGCTAATTGCAGCTGGAAGCATCAATCTATTCCCAGTATTTCCCCTAAAATGTTGGAATTCCTAACTGGTCTTGTGGGTCAGGGTGCTGGTGTGGTATGCCTTTCGTGAGAGGGTGCTGGGTTGTGTCTTTCTGTCTTTCAAGAGGCCCAGTGACGTAGTAGACCCCGTAAGTACCTCTCTCTCTCTCTCCATCTCTCCATCTGAAATACACGTGTACAAATGCACCCAAAACCCCTCAAAAGCACATGAATCAAGTCACAGGCATTCACACCAGATGGAATCAGCGATAAAATATACATGCTAGGTTGTGGACGAGTGGGGGTGGGGTGATGGGGTGGTGTGCATTAAGGGTCACGTAATTGTCTGCTACCGTGTCCAAGTCACATGTTCTGTGAGAATGTGTGTGTGAGTGTGTGGCTGAAGTCCTTGTGTTTGGCTAAAGAAGCAACATTCAAGGTTCTTAGCGCCTTTTTCTCTGAAGGTGATGATATATTACCAACTTTTAGAGAAATTGCAGGGCCAGGGTTAGCCTAGCTACACAACCAACCTGACATGTGTAACTAGGTTGATCATGAGCTTTAAAGATGTAGTCCGATAATCATGCAAATCAAGTGTGTGTATGGTATGTGTATGATAAACTTAAGTCATGACTGTCAGAGTGTCATGGAAAAAAATGTGGCGTTTTTCAGTAGAACAAAAGTTCACAGCAACAAGTCCCAATATTCATGCATAAATTCAAAACATTTAATTTTCTCATTTTTTTGCATGAAATTATTATGCCAGTGTCACTGTTACATATCCAGTGAAAGGAATATGAACAAAGACACACAGAGTATTTGGATACTGTTCACATGCCTCTGTAATTGATTTTCTCTTCTTGTTCTCAGATATATGTCTGTGGATGTTACATTGACAAGGCTGGAGAGGCATTCCTTCCATAACCTGAGGAAAATCATTCATATGTGAGCTAGTCTTTTCTTCTCCTCCTTCTTTCTTTCTTTTTTCTTACTTTCTTTCTTTCTTACTTACTTTCACGGCCTGTCTCTATTGTCTCTTAATGCACCATAGGCGTTATAAAGATTAAGATATAATAAAAGATATGATTTTACAATTTAAGTCTGATCTCTAAAATAGTATAGTTTTCCTAATAGGTTTAGGCCTGTGGCAAAATAAAATAGATTAACCAGATAGCCAGCCTGAAAAGGGACAAGGAAATAGTCCAGATGGTTCTCCAGATTTGTTCCCGGAGTTCTAGTTAGTAGAAGCTCTGAGGCTAATAACAGCTTTACTCCTCAGGTTTCCCTAAGCATGGTTAAAGGAAAAGAGCAAGAAAAAAATGTAAAAGATTTCCCTTCACCCAATTGTATCTCACGGCTGATACTATAGCAACAACTGCATTGGAGTAACTTTTTTCTCTCTTTTCTCCCTTCTCATTTTTTGGGTTGAGATTTTAAGGCCCACAGTGTCCAGTGTTGCGTGGACTAACAGCACACATGTTGATGAGGGAGTTTTTGGGAGAGTGTAAGGCAGACTATTTTGCAGGTGCCTGCCCACCACACAAGTCATAGCAGCAAAGAGGACCCCACTGTTGTGCCAACCTTTGCTCCTCGCCACGGTGACCCAATGTAAACACGCTAATAAGGCCATAATTGAGGCTAACCTAAGCGTTGGACATGTGCAAGAGATTTCCTCCATTTGCCCACAAGCAATTTCCCCTCAGTCAACAGCTTGCAGCTGATATAAAGTTGTCTGCTAGCATTAGTCAGAATCTTCGGTTTATTTGGTTTGGGCCTTAGCACTAATACATAGCCTTGGAAGCCGCCTGCAAGGTAGATTGGAGTACACTGCGAGTCCCAGTTAATACACAAGTTAGATAAATAAGAAAGGCCTCGGACACTGGGTTCTCAGAAAGACGAGGTGAAGTGAAGCCTCAGCTTATGCAAAGCGCAAGCAGGTTTTTCCATACATTGCATACATTGAAAGTGTTTGCTGAGTATGCTAATATTTAAATGTGATTTATTTATTTATTTTGGTCTTTTCTTTTGCAGAGAAATACGAAACACGAGAAGTCTAACATTCATTGACCCTGAGGCCTTTGAGAGTCTCCCAAATTTAAAATATTTGTAAGTTTGTAAACTCCCAATTTTCTATTTGCTTCAGATCTATTAATTGCTTCAGTTGAAATCGACTAAACTGCAGAACCGTCTGAGCTTTCCAATCTGAATTAATTTCCAATCTGAATTCATGTTTTTTGCAGAGGATTATTAAATACTGGCCTCACAACTTTCCCAGACTTTAAAAACATTCATTCTGACAACATGGAGTTCATACTGTAAGTTTGCATCAACAGACAGCTTTTTTTTTAAAACATGTTAATGACCAAAGTAATCCCAGTAATAATCATGTTAATGACTAAAATAATCCCAGTCAGCCACTCTTGCCTTGCTTCACAGAGAACTCGCTGATCATCCTTACATCACAACCATTCCAACCAACTCATTCAGTGGTATAACCAATAAAAGGCTGACTGTGTAAGTACATAGTACCACTTTACTGTTTTTGGATTGCACAGTAGCTTTTATAGACAGGCTAAATCATTGGGTTTGGGTCCTGTCATTTTACCGGGACCACATAACACTTTTTTAAATGTTGGTGCCTGTCCTGTACAAAACGAACCCTCGGAATTTGACATGCAGGCATTTTTACTTGTGCTATGTCTTACGGAGCATGTCTGTCTGAATTTGATGTCACACACACTGGCCGAGAGGGATTAAATGGGTAGTGTGTGTGTCATACATTTGCCCAAACACCTCATTTTCAAAACCTACTCAAGCCGTAGCTCCTCGTCTCAACAGACATGGCTTTGTCTGGTTGGCCAGGAGTTTATAGTTCCAGTTTCAACCCAAACTCCCACTGAACTGCAAGCGCATGCAGAAACACTCAGCGCTACCTCAATCCCCTTTCAATCAAATGGAGATATAGATGAATACACAGAGACAGTCACAGGATTCATACAGAAGTGTGTAGAAGATATTGTTCCAACAAAAACAGTCAAAATGTATCCAAATCATAAACCATGGATAAATAACCAAGTAAAATCTGCTCTCAGAGCCCAGGATTGTACGTTTGCATCTAGAAACAAAGAGCTTGAGAAAAGAGCCAGATATGACCTGCGGAAAACAATCAAAGCAGCAAAAAGAGAATATTCAAGAAATATGTGGCAGGGACTACACATGATTTCAGACCTGAAAAAGAAGAAATCCAACATCCAAGTTTCTCATCCCTCACTCGAAGACGAGCTGAACCAGTTCTATACACGTTTTGAGGTTAACATCAAACCTCCAGTAAGAGCCCCCTCCATTTCCCACCTCTCTGAACCAGGCCTAATGCTGACAGTGGCTAATGTGCGGAAATCTTTCAAGCAGGTTAAAGGCCCACTATGCAACATTTTTCATTTAATTAATCCGTTTCATACTGTTTAGGATGCTAAAATTAGTCATTACACGGCGAACGAACGGTGTAGAATGCGCCACCGTGGCCAATAGCGGTAGATACAGCGGTAGATTCAGCAGCGCGGACCGCCTCCATTAGAATGCAGTGCAATACAATGCAATACAGCGAGCTTTAGAGGGAGCTCGTGAGAGAGAAAAACAGAATGTTGCTTAGTGCCGGTTCAACATTCAGAAAGCAGCAGGACCTGATGGGATACCAGGCCGTGTAATAAAACTGTGTTCAGAGCAACTGGCTGGTGTGTTTACAGACATCTTCAACTTCTCCCTGTCCACGTGTGTTGTGCCAAGCAGCTTTAAGTCATCTGTCAAAAAACAAATCACCAGCTTGAACGACTGGCGACCTGTGGCCCTCTGCCCCATCGTGATTAAATGTTTTGAAAGGCTTGTGAAGAACATCATCTGCAACATGATTCCACCTACACTTGACCGTCACCAGTTTGCCTACAGACAGAATAGATCCACTGATGATGCCATCACCAGCGCACTGCATACCTCCCTGACACACCTAGAGAAAAAGAACACATACGTAAGGATGCTGTTTGTAGACTACAGCTCAGCCTTTAACACCATTGTCCCCAGTATCCTTGACAGCAAGCTCAGGAGTCTAGGAATGCACAGTGGCCTATGTAGCTGGATACTGGACTCTGGACGAAAACAGGTGGTGAGAATGGGCTCCATCACGTCATCCTCCTTGACCATCAGCACGGGAGCTCCACAAGGTTGTGTTCTGAGCCCTCTCCTCTAGTCCTTGTACACACATGACACAACTCCAACACCATCATCAAGTTTGCGGATGACACTACTCGGTTTGATCACAAACAATAACGAAACAGCCTACAGAAGTGAGATCAATAACCTCATGAAGTTGTGTCAGGGAAATAACCTTTCTCTGAATGTGAACAAGACAAAGGAACTAATAATAAATTATAGGCGGAAAGAACAACAGTTTGAAGCCATTACCATCAATGGTGAGACGGAGAGGGTGAAAGACTTTAAGTTCCTTGGTGTTACCATCTCAGAAGACCTCACCTGGGACAATCATACTCACCACATTGTCAAAAAAGCCCAGCACCGTCTTTACCACCTCAGACGATTGAGGAAGTTTGGTATGCGACCCAAGATCCTGAGGTCATTTTACAGAGGCACCACTGAGAGCATCTTGACTGGAACCATAAACGCATGGTATGGGAACTGCTCTCTTCACAACAGGAAGGCACTTCAGAGAGTGGTGCGTACAGCACAGAAGATTTGCGGCTGCGACCTACCCTCCATATTGGAGCTATACGAGGGAAGATGCAGTAGGAAGGCCAGGAAAATCTTGAATGACCCTAACCACCCCAACCACGAACTATTTAAGCTATTACCATCCGGCAAACGATATAGAAGTTTGAAAGCTCGCACCACCAGACTGCAAAGCAGTTTCTTCCACCAGGCAATTAGATTGCTGAACTCATGCTGAAGATACACACACACACACACACACACACACACACGCACACACACACACACACCTTTCATTCATTTATCTTTTTGAGGAGACAAAAAAAAACACAAAGAATTTTACTCTAGTACTTTACTAATACACCTACAGTATAATGAGATGTAATAAAAGAAATCTTGAATCTTGAATCATCAGATCAGTGGTCTTCCGGTACAATATGCATTGCAAATTGGCGCACAGACTAAAAAAGGCTGTTTGTTGTGCTTTACTTCCACCAGGAGGCTCTACAGCAACGGCCTCTCAGAAATCCAGAGTCACGCTTTCAACGGGACTCAGCTTGATACTGTGTAAGATTGGTGTCATGCTCTGGACTGCGCTGTAACCCTGTCTGCAATGTGTTCGAATGTTGTGGTGACTGTAAATGCTTGTCTTACTTGCAAGTGTGAAATGCATATCAGAAACCTTACCTGATGCCATCTCATACGAACATGTTTTGTTCACCTGGCTCTAAGGGTACATATTGCCTTACTAACATCTGAACTTGAGAAACACCATGTTCTGGCCTGTTGCTTCTCTTTTTTCCCCCTTATCTTTCATCAGCTGAGAAACAGAGAGATCATTTCAGGTCTTGTTTAATGAAAGCCTCTGTCCATGTGGGAGGCTTTTTTTCTGTTTCAAGAAAAGAAATGGGGGGGAATCTCCTTCGAAAATTTGAGGAGAGAGATCTCCTGTTTTTATTGACACAGTTCATGTGCCCATCTACTTAACCTCAGCTCCTCACTAACACTCTCAAAGGTCTTCCTGTCAGGATATGAGACATTAATATGAGTCTGATCCCCATCCTCAAGCACTACACACACACACACTCTCTCTCTCTGTCACACACAAACACACAGTGCTCCCTGAAGGGGGTATCATTAGGAAAGCTCTTGAGTCTCTATTGTGCGTTTTGCTACATGGCTATTTGTTTTGGCAGAGTTTATCCCTCAGCACGGGGAACCGATATCCCCAAGCAGTAAAACCAAGACAAACACCCATCCACCCCCCATACCCCCCACCTTCCTCTCAAGCTCTCTCTGATGTTAAAAAAAAAAAAAAAAAAAAAAAAACATTATTAGATTTAGGGGTTTTAAAATATGTATTTTAAAAGGTGCAATATGAACAAGTAGTGTCTCCTACCATGATAACAAAATTCCTTTTTTGAAACAACTCTGAGAAAGCCTGATCCATTGGTTAACTGCACCATAGTGCTGCATGGTATATCAATTAACATGTGGGCTATAGAGATTAGTTTAGAGAAAGTTGGGATTTAATTAGATTTTTTTGTCCAAATAATTCTAGGAATTGCAGTATTTCCTTGATCCTATGATGTGCTATTGAAGCTTCAATAAATGACATTGTTACAGTTATATGCATTTCTAAGGTTGACTAAATTACCTTATTGCTACATAGGTTTAACTAAACCTAAATGACCATATTACCTTATTGCTACATAGGTTTAAATTATCTCCATAACCTGATGTAAGTTATATTTCTCCATCAATGTCTTGTATAGAGATCTACACAGAAATAAATATTTAACAACACTGGACGAGAGAATGTTTGCCGGCGTCATCAGTGGGCCCATGTCTCTGTGAGTATCCTGAAGACTTCACTTGCCTCTACTTTACATGTGTTCCCTAAACAAATAATTTGCTGCTTGAAAAACTAAAGTCATATTTTTAGCCCTCTTGGCCGCAATTACAATGTCATGCTGTCCCCGAAGAGACTCATAAGTTGCTCTTTAGCCTCTTATCTCCATCCTAATGTAAGCCTGCTGAAATCATAGGTTTTTATTAAGTTAATAATTCTCCTCCGCCTGGGCCCTCACAGGAACATGTTGTGGGTGAAGTCATCGACATGAGGTCACTGGCTAACCATCCCAAAATGTTAAAATCAGATGCTTGCCGGGGCCGAAAAAGCACTTCTTTCCTGAATGTTGCACAATGCCTGTTTCTCCCTAAAGAGGTCTTAATTTGGAAAATAAATAAATAACACACACACACACACACACACACTCCCATGCACAGCACAGATTTTATACATAACAATTTGGCCTAAGTAGACGAGGTGATACAAGTGCGCAGTTCGTTTTCACAGACCTGTAAAATGTTGTAGGCTTGACGCAAGCAAGCACTCCACTGTGTCCCCCCAGAAGAACTCTGTTTTTGGCTTCCCTCTGATGTCCTGTTGACAAAAGGCTTGCTAATTGATAAAAGCCCTTTTGTTTTGGAGGGCCCGTAGTTTGCATTCCACACTTGCCGCCTTTTAACTTGTTAACTGTGTTCTGAGAACGAGAGTGAGTTGAAATGCCAAGACAATACTGATTCTGCACATTGCGATGAGACATTGTGATGTGGTTACAAAAAAATGTGTTACATTTACATCATCAGAACTGCACATTGCGTAATTATAGTGATCAAAAGCAAAAGCGAAGTGTCTCGGAGGGTTTGCCATTTTTACTTTGAGTCCACCCCCCGTTTTTAGACCAGCAAAACAGGACGCCCTCCATCTTGACCCGCTGTTAATCCTTATGTTCTTCACTTTTTGGCAGCGACATCTCAGAGACGAGTGTCACGTCCCTGCCGAGCTCAGGGCTGGAGTCGTTACGGGAACTCAAAGCCCAGTACGTGTGGGCCCTGAAAAAGCTCCCTCCCATTAAGACCTTCCGACACCTGACGAGTGCCGACCTGACCTACCCCAGCCACTGCTGTGGCTTCAAGAACCTCAAGAAAAAAAGAGGGTTGGTAGGACAACACAAACAAACCCTAGTCGCACAATGACAGAAGTGGGTGTAAGGAAAATTCTGCTTGCATGTTTGCACTTCACTTCTGTACGCCAACGAATGGATAATTACGGTCAAACTCTACCACTGTCGTCATGCCATGTGGACATTGGCAGCGACTAAATACATAGTATGATTTAAAATAAATAATAATAAATTGTAAATTAATTGCTGTCAGGACTGTCATTTTAAGACAATATAAGGAAGATTAATTGACCATTTTCACCAGTGCTTTACCACTCGTGAAAATGATTTAACCGAGCACGTATGAATGCCTCAACCAACACCCTGTGTTCGTAACATGTCTGTGTTACTCTCTTGTTGTTCTTCTTTGACAGATATCTGGAGTACCTTATTTGCAACCAGACAGCTCTTTATGAACAGCACCATAAGAGATCAGTTGGGCCACTGCGCATCCCAACTCTACAAGGTCACATGGACGAGGACAAAGACTCTGGGGACAGCATCTTTAAGGAGGCTGGAGACTACCATGACATTCACCTCAACCCACATTATCATGCCTTCTATTTTGGTGGGCTCCCCAGCGATGACGTGGGCTTCGGCGAGACGCTCAAAAACCCACAGGAGGACACCAGCCACTACTTTGAGAATCGCTACGACTACGTGATGTGCGAGGACGGGGAGGAGGTGGACTGCCGTCCGGTGCCGGATGAGTTCAACCCGTGTGAGGACATCATGGGAATGGGTTTCCTGCGTGTGTCTGTCTGGTTCGTCAGCCTGCTAGCCATCCTGGGCAACCTGCTGGTGCTGCTGGTTCTGCTCACCAGCCACTACAAGCTCTCTGTGTCACGTTTCCTCATGTGCCACCTGGCCTTTGCGGACCTGTGCATGGGGATCTACCTGCTGCTCATTGCCTCTGTGGACCTGCACACGCGATCCGAATACTACAACCACGCCATCGACTGGCAGACAGGCCCGGGGTGTGGCCTGGCAGGCTTCTTCACGGTCTTCGCCAGCGAGCTGTCGGTTTATACGCTCACCACCATCACGCTGGAGCGCTGGCACGCAATCACCTTCGCCATGCGGCTGGACCGCAAGCTGCGACTGTCGCATGCCGCCGCAGTTATGCTGGGCGGCTGGCTTTTCTGCCTGCTGCTGGCACTGCTGCCTCTAGTGGGCATTAGCAGTTACCAGAAGGTGAGCATCTGCTTGCCCATGGACACTCAGACCCTGGTCGACCAGGTGTACATTGTCTCCGTGCTGGTGCTCAACATTGTGGCCTTCCTGGTGATCTGTGCATGCTACATCAAGATCTACTGCACAGTGCACAACCCCAACTACCTCTCCGCCAGCAAGGACACCAACATTGCCAAGCGCATGGCGGTGCTCATCTTCACCGACTTCTTGTGCATGGCGCCGATTTCCTTCTATGCCATGTCGGCTGTGCTGGACCGGCCACTCATCACCGTGTCCAATTCCAAGATTCTGCTGGTGCTCTTCTACCCGCTTAACTCGTGTGCCAATCCCTTTCTCTATGCCATCTTCACCAAGGCATTCCGCGGTGACATCTTTATCCTGCTAAGCAAGGTGGGGCTCTGCGAGCGACAGGCCCAGCTGTTCCGCGGTCAGACTGTGTCCTCCAAGCTTAGCAGTGGTGGGCAAAGTCGCCGAGAGCGGAAAGGTCCGGAAGAGATGCCCATGCACATGCAGGACTGCTCTGGCCATGCCTACTTGGCACCTGTGCAGCGGGCAATGGACAAGGAGGAGAAAGTTGAGAGAAAGACCTGTGAAGTCTTGTGGGACTCAAGGACATCCGAGTAGAATAGCAATGTGAACTTAGTCAAAGTACAGTACCATGGGGCTAGTCACAGTTTCCTTTCCATCTCTCAATGTTTTACATTTCCAAACCAAGGCAGAGCCAGTGTGAAGTGTCTGTATAAAGTTAGTCTGTTTGAAAATCAGTCCTCTGTGTTGGTTTTGTGTATTGTATTTATTATTTCCTTAGTATGACATAGTATATGGGAGTTTATATATAATGTGTTGAAAGCATTTATATCAAGCAGGTTTATCTTGATGCAGGGTCATACAGTTTGACAGAGAGCTTATGAAATGTTTAGCTGGAAAGTATTTTTTTTTGTTTTAACTCCTGACAACGAACATACCTTATAACTGACTTATGAATGTCTTTGGAAAATGACGTAGTGAGCTTTCTACATGAAAAAGTGAATATGACAAAGAGACAGATTTGGCTTAACAGATATTTGTTACATTAAAAATTGTTTTATGAATTCAGTACCTGTTGGGACATAAGGTTACTCAATGGAGACATCACATTAGTGATGACTTGCCCTATTATATTGTAAACATGAAAAAGTGAAAATAAAGTTTTTTTTTATTATTATTATTTTACATCCCTAATTGCTGTCTTAATAACAGACACTTCTTTGATATGTCATTGATTTTAGTCATCTTATTTCTATCAGTAACTTCAATAACACAGTGGTTTGTCCAGAGAAACAAAGCTTTAGGCCAAAGACTCCTATAGAGTTTAGACTGAATTCACATGTTTCAATTTGCGTTTTAACTTGGAAGCATTGGATATTGCCGCGGTCCAGCCATGATCTGAAAACCAGACAAACATCGGGATATTGTATTCTCATGTGAGTCATGATCTCCAAGGCACAGGCTTTGTACATTTTAATATTTTACACTCAAGGTATATAGCAAATTCCAAATATTAGTCAAACCCTAGTGCATGTACCAAGACAGTGTCTCACTCCCCTCGCTCTAAAAATAACAAAATTGGCACAGACCCAGATAGGAATTTTCAAAGCATTTTTGCAATTACATCTTCACAAGGACATTGGATTCAGTTCCGTAGGTAAATACATTGTCATATTTTCATTATCAGTCATTTCAAAATAATTAGGTCCAGGTAGGATAATAAAAACATTTTCTACCACGTTTTCTTTCTTTTTTTTCTGCATGTGGAATGTGATGAGTTCTCCAGCTGAGAAATATTATTTTTATTACAGCAAATGTGGGTGACTGAAAGTATCAAAGATACAGCTTTTCTCATTCTGCAGGACTACACACACACACGCACTATCACACACACAAACATTATTGCAACCTTTAACCAAGGCTGCACATAGACACATTCAAATCCAATACAAGGACTAGAGGCCTGACAAACCAATGAGAAAAGGCCTACAGTGAAAATATCAAAACATCTGTTTAACATCTTAAGGAAATTCAAATAAGATGAAAGTAGATTTTATTTCATTTTATCTGTTTTAATTACATGTCTCTCCAAGGACAGGCATAAAACAGGCTGAAATATGAAACTTCAGAAATATTCAATTAATAAGAAATTCTTAACAACAAAAGCAGGTCTGCACAACTGAAAAAGAAAGAGTATAAAAGCCTGTTTTTAATAGGCATTATAGTTCAAATGCAAATGTCCTTTTGGATCTATTCTCTAAACTTCTTCATTATTGAGGACAGATCCCAGACCACCATTAACCTCCCACTACTGAAAATAAACAAGACTCAGAGCCTTTGGTCCAACTAAATGGGCAGGGCCCTGGGAAGAAAATATCGATTTTCAGACAGAAAAGACATGGCAAACAAACAAAATAATTGAAGCTGGAGTGGGGAAAAGAATATAGCCAAGTTCCCCTAATAAAGACACTTGCATGCCAGGAGACAGACTACCCAGACGGTCCTCCGCTGGTCTTCAGTGGACTTAAAGCAAGTTGAAGGTAGAGCTCTGGTCTCTAGGCCCAATTACTCATACACGTTAGCCTACTGCAGCAGTCTCTTCTACTCATCAGAGCAGAAAGCCGAGCCGAACAGGCACACCGCAGCTTAGGCACACGTTGCCCAAGAGGCCTGAAAACCAAATTGCCCTGAGCCTCATCAGCAGCTAGAAACAGTGCACTTCAAACATCTCCACATCCTAAGCAACACACTCAAACAGGCGGATTAACTCGCCCACAACACGCCCACAGCCATCACGCTGAACACTTAACCAGGCTTTGCGGCCTCTCGATATTGTATTCGTCCTTAGGAAAACACAGGCAGCTGGCACCAACATGATTCCCTGAGCTCCAGTCGCAGTCTTAAGCATGCTGGTGTCGAATTTGAAGCTGACACCAGTGTGTACGAGTGAAAAATCCAGAGCATTTACATCCAGGTCTAAGAGCCCTTGGAATTTTATCATGTATCTTGCGTATGACTAGCTAGAGGTAGTCAGCATTTTTTTTGCAAAGAGCAAGCACTCTTGGTGAAACATCACACTTGATGTGATTGACAGCTCATCTTCCAAAGTGGTGGTGCGAGTCCTTAGATTTGGTTAGGTGGCATCAGGCTAACAACTGGTGGGACAGTACAACATAGGCTTTAAATCATTTTTTTTTAATCTGATGGTTCATACCCCTAAAAAGTTAATTTCCTACATATTCCAATACTGTCAATTAAAAAGGCAACAATAACACTCAGGGTGGCTGACAGAACATCAATGAAACAGAAATGGAAATATTGCAAGAAAAACTTAGCAAGATAACATAGGCCATATCAACCTATTAAAATCACCATGCCATACTAGTTTTGGCAAATAGGCTAAAAACTGGTGGAACAGTACAACAAAGGCTTAAAAAGTCTTTCTCCACCCGCCAAAAAATGTTTATGGTGTGTTTGGTTCATTTACAACACTTAGTACAAGAGTGTTTCTAAAGAAAATGCTTTTCTGCAGACCATAGTTTCCAGATGGTCTAATTGCAACGATGGAGGCATAGAGGCACTTAATACAAGGATAGTTCCAGGAAAATATAGTTTTTTCTCATGGCCATAACAGCAATAAAATGCCATAATGTGAATGATGACGTAGTTTTTTTTTAAAGGCAGACTTATGAAGCTATTAGCTCAAGCACCACACACATGCCTCCCCTCCTCTTTCATGCCCGTTTAATTTTAATGGGGGTTGGTAAATGTGGTTCAGCCAATACATAGAAATTGAAAAATAGGGTTATGGTTAGAGTAACTTCCAACCATGACATTAAGATAGAACAGTGTCTCACTATATTTCCTATAAACATCGAGACATGAGATGTGATATCCTAATGACCATTCAAGTAACATAGAGAAGTTACACGTATTTTTTGAACTAAAGAGAAAACTTGTTCAAATACTTAAATACTGACAGCACTTTGAGTGCTGTGTTGAGTGACATGTGTGGTAATTATCCATGAGAGGAATCATCTGGGTTCTATTTAGGGAGAAAATATCAAGCACTGACCTAGTTTCTTGATCATAGGGCTACTGTTTTTTTTTAAGCCAACATGCTCAGTACTGAACACTAAAGCACACTGCTCATAAAAAAGTTTGTTTACGTGTAGTCAGAATATAGCACTGGCTGACACGTTCTCCCTATAACGGCGATTCCATTTCAAGAGATTCCTTTTTAAGATGATGCTTGATTGAGCATAAAGTGAAGCCATCTTCTGTAATCTCTATAGATCAGTAGAGAACCCTCATACACCAATTAATTGGCTTTTTGAAACAATAAAAACATTCTTTGCGGAGAGAACGAAAAAAAAAATCTTGCATATCCTACCACTGTCAATTAAACCAAGGCAACAATAGTACTCAGGGTGGCTGACAGAACATCAATGAAACAGAAATGGTAATATTGCAAGAACAACTTAACCAAGATCACGTAGGCCATATCTACCCCTTAAAATCTTCACCATGCCATAATAGTTGTCAAATAAGCACAGACAAACAAGCCAATAAGCAAAATTTAAACACACTTTTATTTTTCCTGTATTACTTTAATTAAAGGTTTAGCAAAGGCAAAAACTCAATGGGTTTCAGTTCAACAAAATACTAACTTCTCTAATAATTGGTATTCAAAGCACAGCCTTCCAAGAGATGGTCAAGTAATTTACAAAGAGCAATCTTGATTCAGAAACAGTATTGTGAATACAAACGTAATCCATTTCCCTCTCAGAACAGTTCAGACAGCAGTTGAAACGCGTGGTAAATTATAAAAACAAAGCAGAGAATACAGTTTCTTTAAAACACCTGCATCATTAAATACCATCCTTTATTTATTTGCCAGTAAGCTGATATTAAACAAATCAAAAAGGCACAAATAAGAAATCAATAATGAGAAGCACTGGACTAATAGGGAGGGGGTTATATATATATATATATTCTAAAATTTGAAAAATTTAGAGTCACAGAGATGTGACGTGCAGTTCTCTCCGACTGCTAAGGATAAGAGGATATGCAACTCAAGACTAACTGAATGGGTGGGCGGAGGGGAAGCAGGACAGGTGAAGTTTTCCCCTTTTCCTCACCCTTGTGCGAGTTATCACACCTCACCTAGATTAGGGCAGTGACCGAGTAGACTGAGGAAGAAAAATAACAGTAAAAAAAAACAGAAAAACATGATTAAAAACCAAGCCCAAGACGAGGCTGAAATTGACAGTAGAGAACATGATGGGAGTCTTGTCCAGCCAACTGAGGAGAAAAAAAAAAGGAACACTTTTTCCTCTTTTCTTATTTTTAAGAGCACAATTTGGTTCGGTGTGTGTAATCCCATCCCTGCCCTAAATAATTTCTTTTTGTGCCTGAGCTTTCAGGAATAAATATTACAAAAAAAAAAAAAAAAGAACACCCCCCACCTCTAGTATTTTGTAACATTGGAAAAAGAGCATTGTACAGACATTTGTTGTTTTAGGCTAACAAACACCAAGTGACCTGCTGACAACAGACAAGACTAACAAGCACACAAAGCCATCTGGGTAAAAGCATGCGGGAGGGACCAAACACACACAGAGTGCAAAAGCTTCAGCCAACACCCAACAAACCCAATGGAAGTGAAGGAAGGAAAATAAACAGACAAATACAGACAGGTTGACAACCGCTGCTAGCTTCTAAAACACATTGCTACGCTTCTCATTGGTTTGTTTAATTCATTTGTTAAAAAAAAAAAAAATTTGAAAAACAAAACAGAAGAATTCAGTCAGTGGCCTCTTAAGAGATTGTGGAAATGGGAAATCTACTCAGCTGATATGCTGCCCTACATCTGCACAATGTTTCTACTACATCACGTATCAACAGCTTGCCCGTCAGGAACTTTGTGTAGTGTTAAAAAAAAAAAAAATACGATTACTTTTATTTCTCTTCCTTTCTTTAAAATAATGGCAGGTCAAGGAGGTTGAAGGTTGTAGGCTGGGAGACCAGGGCAGACTAGGCACGTTGCTGCGTGGCTGGAATACAGAACAAGAGATCTGGAAACAGGGTGCACTACCTTGATGTGCCGACATGAAGCTGATAAAAACAAAACAAAAAAAAAAAACGTGCAATCGAAAAGGCCATCTTCGCACTAGCGCTCCTTTCACAGGCACTCTTGAAGTCGGTCAACTTCAAGCCACTCTTCATTCCTGTCGTTTTTCTCTTTTTTTTTTGAAAAAATCTTTTAAACATTTTGGTCAAAATCTGGTTAGGGCTAATGGTCTGGGTGGGCGACAGTTGAACATGGTCCACTATCCGTACAGTAGATGCTTTTTTTCTCTCGTCAGGAATAATAATTTTTGATTTTTGGCGGTCAAGGCGGTGATCCGAGTGGGGCGTTGATTGATTCGTAAAAACCTTTCACTTTTGTGTGATCGGCTTGCAAGTTGCCAGTGACGGTCAAGGACTGTGTTTTTTTTTGTGTGCGTTTGTGTTTTTGTGTGTGTGTGTGAGTGAGAGAATGTTGGTGTCATTAGCGGGATTTGCGACTCAGTCAGGCATTACTGTATTCCCACACACCTGCCCATCACTGACACACCAACTGAACTGCATACAGTCCCTGGTCTTGATGCGTCTCTTAAACATTAGGATTGGACAGTTCCAGGTATCTGTCCCACTGTGTCAATTATCCCCTTTTTTCTCTCTTCTCAGTTTTGCTGCATTTTGCTTACCACTCAGCATCCCCTATGGCTTTGGAGAAGACATAGTCCCTCCCGTTTAAATTCATGATGCCATCCTTCAGGGTGAACTTCCACTTGTTCTTACTTCTGTGAATCTAGAGGTCAAAAAATAGTTAGTATCTTCATCTTCTGCATATGAAAAATTATGCACACAAAGACAGTTTTCACTTTACCTTGTCATATTGGCAAACAACTACATTCTCAGTATCGAAAAGCTCTTGGTCTTCCGCATCACTGACATCATCTCCACTGTTGAGCGGCTCCTTCAGACAAACGGAAAGATACAAGACAGCAAACAGTTACAGGGACAAAAAAAAAAAAAAGCAATGCGGAAGGGTGTTGTGTATTAAGATTAAAGCCTCTAAAATGACACAGAAAGAACAGAAGAAACTACGATTTCGGCAAAAATGCATAAACTCAAGATATTTGCACATGTCGTCACGTTACATTAACTGAACCTAGCTTGATGTGCGTCACATCCTCACGGATGGAATAAATGCAGAAACAGATAAAAAAAAAAAAAAGAAGTACATTCTTGTATAGGAAAACAACCTGCGGCCTATAGAACTCCACATGCATCCTCTCGAAACTGCACACAGTTCTTAAATCAACAACACATACCTTAATGCAGATACGGAGAGAATACAGAGTTCAGGGCTAGGTGAGTTTTCCTGCCGCCTGCCGCTCGCACAGGCAGTCTGTATTTCATTGGGTTTGGACTAGCGTCCCTGGACGCGATCAGTATTAGAAACTCCACAAGCAAACCCACCTCCTCCACTTGTCCGTCCTCTCCGCCATCTTTGTCCTTGTCCTCGTCATCGTCCTCGTCGTACTCATCCTCCTCCTCTTCGTCCTCATCTGAGGAGGTGTCCCCTGCGCCGTCCACCTGGAGCATCATGGGAGGTTGTTGCTGGCCAGGCTGCTGCTGTTGTTGCGGGGCCTGTTGCTGCTGCTGGGCTTGGGCCTGCACCTGTGCAGCTGCCGCCGCTTGGCCTGGCTGCGTCGTCATGGTCGCCGTCTGCATGACCTTTGCACAAGGGTTCAAACGGGATTATTGATAAACCAGACCCAATTGGAGCAGAGCAGCAAAATGTCTGTCCATAAGCAAAACTAATAAAAGAGGATTAGTTGGTGTAGGGCACAGAGATCAGTGTATGTCTTTCACTGTTGGACCTTGTAACGGAAATCAGGTATTTAGGGGGCACGAGGTGGAGTCATGGAACATTTATTTGAAAATAAAACAAAAACTGGATTGTTAGGTAGAGTTGCCCCGCGCACGTTTTAAGCTTACCTGTGTATTCTGCTGTACTTTGTTCCCGGCGAGGACTATCTGTTGAGGCTGGATTATTACTCCTGTTTGCTGGGGAATGCCTCCCTGTAACGGGGCAAGGACCTGCACGAGGAGAGACGGGACATGCCTTTTAAAGCACATGCTTTATGAAAGAAAACATGAAATACAGAATGTCAGTCGTCAGATGAAGGAGAAACAGTTGTGTTTGGGACTGTTGTCACATGTTTTCAAAAAGTCACCCATGTCGATTCGTGGCTTACAAGAGGATCAAACAAAACTGCATCCGCATCAGTCAAGCACTTAACACACTTTTTCATATACCACCAAAAGTACAGTGATGTATTACTTTAAAATTCATATTCCCAACCCCTAAGTGACTCAAGGTAATATAAAAACAACTAAGAATTGATTTAAAAAAAAAAAAAAAAATAAAAATAATAATATATATATATATATATATATATATATATATATATA
>JAGFZM010000050.1:0-47008 GCA_017657215.1 Limnothrissa miodon
CACACGGGCCAAAGGGCTCTGCTTTAGAGCCCTGCCAACATTCATTGCGCATCCTACTGGTTCACACACCAAATCCATGAAGAATACACACAAACAAAAACAGAGAGAGAAAGTGAGAGAGAATGAGTGGGAGGCTGTTACTATTACTACTACTACTACCCCTCCTACTACTACTCCTACTACAGCTCTCAGCGATATCACCATGATCAGAGTGTGGTGAATCCCATTCAGCAAGGGCCATGGAGGAAGAAAGGCGGGGGAGAGGGTGTGAGGCAGGAAGGGACCAAGAGAGAGGGGGGAAATGGGGGAGGGATAATGCACAGGCCATAAAATGATCAAAGGAGTCAGCAAAAAGACTGAGAGTGTGAGAGACAGTGAGAGAGTGAGTCAGAGAGAGAAAGAGAGAGAGAGAGAGAAAATGTGTGTGTTTGCATGTGCATTCTATTTCACCAGCGACATTGTGGTGTAATCAAGTCATGTCTGCCAAAATGCCTGTTGTGTACCATGCTGTGACATTTCTCTTCAGGCACCAAAGAAGTCTGAACTAGCTGACCAAAAAAACTTCAGTAAAGGAGCACACTCACACACTTACACACAAATGCATGCACGCACACAAACAGTGACTGATCAAAATGAAAAACACATAAGGTTGATAGAGGGACGTATAGAGAGAAAAGACATAGACACATGTACTGTATACACACTCGCAATCTCATGTACACACTCACATAAAACACACACACACAAGGTTAGAAAGACATACATATATAGAAATATACTAACAGCTGATAAAAAATTCTGTATGTCTAACATGGATATGTTAAGTACTGTGACCACTATAAATGCAGTGTGGGACAAACATGCTGTCTGTACTATGCTCTCCTACGCATTGTCCTCCTGTAAGTAACATGCAAACACACATGTACACACACACACACACACACACACACACACACACACACTTACATTCAACTACACAAGCACTCTCGAAAAAACACATTGTGTGTGTGTGTGTGTGTGTGTGTGAGTGAGAGAGAGAGAGAGAGAGAGAGAGAGAGAGAGAGAGAGAGAGAGAGAGAGAGAGAGAGAGAGATGGTGAAAGAATATTTGCTGGAGAAGAGAGAAGAGAGATGCAACTGTTCTTTTAATAGAAAGAAATACACACACACACACACACACACACACACACACACACACACACAAGCCCACTCCAGCTCACCTGAGTAGGTGTGCGAGAGTGGGCCTTCAGACAGAGACACACGCGAAGAGGGCGGATGGGACTTACTGGATGTTGCTGCTGTTCCAATGCACCATGTGTCGGTTCCCTGCCGCCCCGGGGAAGTTTGCGCAGGTCAGCGTGAGCAGGCACAGGAACAGCGTCGCGAGAGCCATAATCCTCCACTTTCTCATTCTCTTCTGCGCGCCTGTCTCTCTTTTCCCTTTTCTCTTCACTCGTGTCTCTGTCTCTTGCGCTCTCGCTCCACGAGAGGTGGAAATGCCCGCTGCTTCCAAAAAAGTGATATCAAAAATCTAGAAGCATAGATGGTCCGCTCGGCACAAACACCTCAATGCAACTAACTGCTGGTTCGCACCAGTTTCTCGGGGTGGTTAGGTATTGTGAAACTCACATTCCATTGTAAGAACCCCCCTCCCCCCGTCTCCCCCAAATCCCTTTCTTTAGCAAAAACTGCAGGTTTGAAGCTGGCCAAGTGCTCGCCGGTCCTCTCATATCCAGGCGCTCGGCAGAAAGCTCTCGCTGTCGGGGTGGTCGCGGCTTAAATACACTGAGGGAGCAAAAGGTCTACCCCCCTGTGAGATGCTCGCTGGCCGCCTTGAAGTGACCGGTTTACAGTGCCGATGGGAGGCGGTTCTGCTGCGCTGCTGATCGTAGGCTTGAGCAGGACATTAACAAAAGCCGCGCCGATCAAAGCGTCGTTCCTCGCGTTAGTTGCAAATTATTCTGGCCAGTGCCATCATTTGCGTTTCAAGAAACAAGCAAGGTGTGATCTTTTCACGGTGCGCACTCCGTGTATTTGTGTGCGTAATCGGAGGGTGCATATGAAAATATGGAGCACACTTTCAAAGAGATGTGACGGAGAAGTTGTCAGCTTCTTCTTACTGTCACCCCATCTACAGCCAACGCTCCTTTTACAATTCTCTCTCTCCCCCTCTCTGCTTGGTAGGCTGTGCTCGTTCAGACCGTAACTCCACCCCCCTGCGTGGGACAAAAGCGCAACTTCAGGAGAGCTCAGTTCTGGTCAGTGCTGACCGTTCATCTGTGAGCATCACTTGATTTTCGTTCACTTATCCCTGGTCACTCAAATCGTGACGATGCAGAAACTAGGTAGGTATGTTAGGTCAACATTATTGAGCCTCCTAATCCTCTCACATTGCTATAAATTAACACCACGTACGATAAACTAATGTAAACATTATTTGTGGTTATATTTTCTCTTTCCCTATCTCGTTTATTCCCTCTCTCTCCTCCTCCCCAGACTGTGTAAGTCAACCAATCCTGTCTAATACAGCGTTATTACGTGAAATCCTCTTAGGCTGGTAAATTGATTCTCTCGTCTTTCCACTCGCTTCCTCGACTCTGCCTGTCTCTCATCGACGACAAAGGTAGAGGATGTGTCTGTTCTGTCCCTCCTGCTATTAAGATTTTAGTTCTGTTTTTTTTTTTGCTCTCTTCCCCCACTTACCTCAGCTCTCTATTTTGTATCATATATGAATTTAATTTGTTTGATATGTATGAGGGAAGAGTAATCAGTACCCCCCCCCCCCCTCTTTTTCAACACAATCCAATTTATTTCAAATTTCCCACGAAAGTTCCCACTCATCATTATACCAATCAGCTAAGCATCCTCCACTATCATGTGTTATGGTGTGTGTCAGAGTACACGTCTCGCACTGGTTGTCCGCCCCCTGCTTCAGACAGGGAAGACTAAGAGTGTTAATATTGCATTTCCTCCAGTAGTCAGGCCCTGCCTACCGTTTCTTGCCTCTCCTGTCAGTTTTGTTATTCTTCGTACATAGGAATGGTGTCGCTGCACTGATGTGTCCCCTCCAGGCATGTTAATGTGGAGAGGGTGATCGTCCAGATAGGAGAAGAGACACAGAGAGAGAGGGAGGGAGAGAGAGAGGGGGGGGGGGGGGGGGGGAGACAGAGAAAGAGAGCAAAAGAGAGAGAGTGAGAAAGTCAGAAAGAGAGAGCGGAAGGGTAAGCAGCGGAGGAAAGAGGGATGGTTGCAGTTTTCCCTCTGTCTGTTGGGAATGAGTTGGTTAAGGGGAAGTCAGAATGATTTATTGGGGGAAAAGGAGGGAAACAGAGAGAGAGAGGACAGAGAGGGGGAGAAAGAGAGCGATGGGATGGCATTGGGGAATCCCTCTGTCTCCTTGTTCTCTCTCTCTATCTCTCTCTTACCCTCCCTTGCTCCCTCTCTCTTTCTCAACAGTGCTTTTTGAGCCTGTATGTCTGGCTCAAAAACTTTTGCTTTCTCTCTCTCTCTCTCTGCACATGTTTTCTATTATACTTACTGTGTCAAGCCTTTGCATTTCCTCCTTGCCCAAAGCCTATTTCAGGTCTCCCTCTCTCTCTCTCTCTTTCTGTCGTGATCTACCTGTCACCTCTGCGTGTGTGTCTGAGTGCCTACAATGATCTGTCTGTCAGTCCTCTCACACACAAACATGCCAAGCTTTCATTGGTATATCTGTGTACCTGAGTACCTAGGGCTTTAGAGATTACCCCGATGTGGATGCTGCAGCATATCAATGAGAAAACACATACACATACTTCACACACACACACACACACACACACACACACACACTGTGCATAGCCATTCTATAATCCCAGAGATATGACCACACAGATAGACTTCCATTATAGGCCCATAAATACCACACACGTCCACACTCTAACACACACACACAGACACACACACACACACTCATTCTGATGCACTGAAATACATTCAGGTGATGGGTGGATGGGGGATGATGAGGAGATAGAGAGAGAGAACTTGAATACATTTCTACAGCCAATATTGGGCTGAAGCAGAGATGGGATTTGAGGAGCCATACAGGACCCCTTTGCCCGGCATTACAAATGACATTCTTATGTTGAAATGTGGGCCGTGTTCTTTATGTTTTCTCTCTCCTGAGTCTCTCTCCACGGCTTCAGTCTCAGCATGACAGACACAGGGGTTTGATGTGAACCAGCTTGTGGGTGGTGGAAAGGGGTGGGGTGGGTCAGGGTGGTACAGTGTTGAGAATACAGAGCAATGGATGATTTGAGTGTGTGTGTGTGTGTGTGTGTGTGTGTGTGTAGGTTCTGTCAATCCTTATAAAACATATTACATTTGCAAGACTGACTCCAAATTCAATCTCTCCTCCTTTCCCTTCACTGCCCCCTCTTTCCCTGGTCCCCTCTACTCTCTCCACTCCTCTCTGCTCTGCTCTGGGCTGAGTGATGAGAAACGCTCCCGTGGCTTTGGCCCTCTGACTCGGCCGCCTGTGTGACATTTTCATCCCGGAGCGAGGGCTTGCACTCATCCGTCATCCCTCCTTTCCCCTTTTCACATCCAATCTCCTCTTTCTCCGATCACGCAATCACAATCCCTTTTTGCCGCTCCCTCGCTCATTCTAAATTTCTCTCTCACTCTCTCTCTCTCTTATGGTGTGTGTGTCTTTCTCTTTCTCTGTGGCTCTCACACTTCTCTCTCTCTGTGGCTCTCACAGCTGCCTCTGAAGAAATCAGTGGAGCCACAGACCCCCTGTGACATTATGGCGTCAGACGAGAGAGAGGGCTTGCTGCGTGGAGGGCCAGGGCTGGGCCGGCTGGCTGACTTGAAAACGTATCCCACGCCGTTCCCGAGTTATTGGCAGTCAGGGTGCAGAACCTCTCATAAGTGACCTTCCTAGGTGCCCTTCCCACTGTCCCCAGTGCCAAAGGTGAGGGCAGGAGGCTTCTAACAAGAGGGTACTGATGGAGAATGCAACGGTCAATGTAATTTGACACAGCTGAGCTGAAATATATGTGTGAGGGAATAAACCATTTGCAAAAACTGGTTTCTTGTTATTGTTATTTTTCTTGTTATTTTTGTGGTTGTTGTGGGTGTAAAGAGAAAGCTGCAAAATATATTTATATAATTCATAATAGTACTGTACAGTAAGTGTGTGTGTGTGTGTGTGTCTGTACTTACATGAAAGTATTGTAAAATAAATACTTTGAAATGTATTGTATCAGTACTGATCTGTACTGTTTCATGACTTATTAAAGGGATAGTTCGGTTTTTAACATATTAAGCTCCTTTCACAGGTTGTCTAAAATGCAATAAAATGGTTGACATCGAAATTTTGACAATTGCTTCTGTCTCGGCTATTTGGGAAATGTAGAATCGCCTCTGCCTGCCTTCAAAATGGCTAGCAATGGGCATGTGTTGTCTCTATCCTTCAAACACTGGATTTAAAAAAGTGCTACTCACCAAGTGGTTAGTGGTGCTCAATGATGTTCCAAAACATGTATCGTAGCGAAATAAAGCTTCCGTCATGTTTTATTTGCCACTTTGTTTATATGAAGGAGCAGATAGATCCCTATGGGACTTACAAAATGGCAAATAAAACATGACAGAAACTGTATTTTGCTACAATACTTGGGTTGGAACATCAGCAAGCGCCACTAATCACTCCATGAGTAGCACTTTTTTAAAACCAGTGTTTTAAAGATAGAAACAACACATGCCCATTGCCAGCCATTTTAAAGTCAGGCATAGGCGATTCTATATTTCCCAAATACCCGAGACAGGAGCAATCATCAAGATTTTGGTGTCAACCACTTTATTTCATTTTAAACAACCTGTGAAAGGGGCTCAATGTGTTAAAAACCGAACTATCCCTTTAAGTGTCATTTGGTCTTTGTAATGCCTGACCCCCCAAACAGTGTAAAGTTTACAAAAGTGAAATTATATTTAACAACTGGCATGAGAATGTTAAAAGTGTAATTTAAAGGCGCTCTAAGCGATGTGACGCGTTTTTAGGACTAAAACATGTGTTGTTACATACAGCAAACATCTCCTCACAATCTGCTAGCTGCCTGTCCCCTGAACACACTGTAAAAAAACGCGGTCTCTGTAGACAGCCCAGGCTCCACAAACGGCAACAAAACACAGTGGGCAAACCTAGCATAACAAACAAAAACGAAGCATATCAGTGTTCCAGCCAATAAACGCCAAGAAGGAAATGCACGTTCATGAGTCTTTCAGGAGGCATGGGAGGGAGGGGGAGGAGTGAGCAGTAACTTATAACGCTTGAACCCTCTCTGGAGCTATCCTCTGTTTTGTTTGACAATACTTCGAACGTCAACAAGAAGTGACGTGAAACAGCATCGCTTAGAGCGCCTTTAAGGGGACATAGAATAGATGGATTGTTTTGTAGGTCTACTGTTGTTTTCTCATATCAAACTACATTACATTAATAGAACACATACATAGAACATCAACTATGTATATCAAAATAAACTATTACTCTCTCTCTCTCTCTATATATATATATATATATATATATATATATACACACACACACATCTTATTTAAAGAATGTTTCCAGAATTAATGAGGTACTAGCATACTAGCAGAGCTAGCATAATATTAGAGAGGCTAGCTGGTTGTTGTGGGTTTCTGCAGACATTAACTGTGTCGTTTCACACCTATGTGACCATTTTTAGGACCTGGGCACAATACTATGTTGTAGTTGGTGTCATGTCTGGGATGAAAAATACCCAAGTGCAGCCTACCATTTGCTTCCGGCAGACCGGCAGACATGATACAGAAAGTTTGTGCTGTTAGCGGCAATAACAAATCTACATTGCATGTCTTGCCTAAAAAAGATCAACGGAGGAAATGGTTGGATTTGTTTTTGAAAGACCACCAGCGAAGTACAACGCAACTTTACTTGTGTGTTCTGATCATTTTACAAACTACGGTGCCTACAGTAGTGGATTTGCAACTAAATTGTGCTTAAAACCTGGATCTGTGCCATCACGACAAACGACCACCAGCTCATAGGCTGTAAATAAAATGTTTTTTTTTTTCCTCAGTTAAATGAAAAGAAAATAGTCACAGTGGCTATATTTTGATGGTTAGCTAACGATGCAAAACTGGGCTAACCTTGGTTATTATCATTAGCCTACTTGACACAAAAAACAAGACTGTTCCTGACACATAAAATCACATGACAAATAGTGTGCCAGCTGCAACACCATAATCACCAAAGCCTGAATGCTATTAACTAGTTACATGTTATGCAATACAGGATATATCTATATACAGGATATATAGCTAGCAGCAAACTGACAGTTCAAGCACCGACAACAACGCAAGTAGCTTTGGACGCCTCATGATAACATCTCCCTTAAAGGTACAATGTGTAGCATTTTTAGCTGTTCATAACCTAATCATAATCTTACCCCTTCACAAATATGTGCTTTTTCATGAATATTTACGACCACCATCAATTTCAAGTATTCTAAATGGTCGATTTACATAGGCATGAATGGTTGGCGTTGCTCCATAGTCATCTTGAAATACATTAGCCAGTGCGGGATATAATAGGCTACATTAATGCTTTGCTTTTCGCGTTTTTCGCTGTCACATGAAACTCCGGTAATGCAAGTTTTGAAAAAGAAAACAAGGCGGATCACACATACTCAAAATCCGACTTTCAGGAAAAGATGTCTTCTTCTTCTCCCAAAAAAAGAAAAAAGAGAACATCGGAGCTGCTAATTCTCCCTAGCATTAGATGATGTGAATGACATGAACCATGAATGCATACATGAGGAAGAAATAAGATTGAAAGAGACTCTGAGTTTGCTTGCTTCCTTCTGGACAGGTAGATTATGTCTGAATTCAAAATGTTTCATTCGGTTGTATAGTAGGTGTATGCTTTCCATCATGTAACGTTTATTGAAACAATTTGCTCTTTGCCTGTGACTAGCCTATCAGGCTGAAACTAACGTTTGTTCAGTGAGGCTTCCCAATGTTTGGGATGTAATAATATTGACTGGGTAGATTTACCTGCAATGAATAACAGTACCAGAAGTGCTATTCATTTTATTTATTAATTTAGCTTCATCTAAGCTATTTTACATAGCCTAATTTCATAGCCCCCTCAGTTTGTTAGGCTAACCCTTGTTTTTTCACAAAGTGGCAAGCTTATGTTATAATTTTATCTACGAAATGACATGCTATTATATTCCACTCTGCACTTGAATGTGAGTAAGCTGCGAGCTAGTTGTAATAGTTATAATATTATAACATTACGGAGTAAGACGGGAAGAGGGGATGTTCGTCTGATACAAAGCAGCTGTTCTTTCTTATTGAACCGTGGCTACAAAAGTAGCCTTTTGTTCGTTTTTGGTCGAGTCGTGAGATACAGACCTACAATATCAATATTACCACATCTCACTCATCTCATTCAAGGAATGATAATAATTTAATTCCTCATTTATATTGTCACTTGTTGCCCCTGCCCTCTAAAATAAACTAAAATAGCTTGGAACAACACAACCAAAGCATATTTTGTCGAAACCAACTCTCATGACATTATTTTAGACAAGACACCACAAAATTAATGGAAAAACATGGAATGACACCTTTAAAGTGCAGAGAATCAAACATATTCAAGTAGTGTTGTAAACGATTTTGAGCATGTCTGCATGGAAACAGCACTGTACCACAGTGCACAATACTGTGGCCTGACCTGTGGAATTCTAAAGTTCCAGAAGGATCCAGATGAGTTGTCCTACCTGCAAATTGGGATGAGTTCCCCCACAGACAACATGCTACACTAACACTAATGCTAATTCTAACATAGAGCATTAGCACCAAAATATTACACTTGGGGTCAACTTCACACAAGTGTGCCAGGCTCGTTTCTCCAATTGCTTTATGCAATGCTGCATTCACTGTTGGTAAGACACCCACCCCCTTCATGATTCCATGACTCTGAGTGCAGCGTTGTGTTAGTAAACCACACTGACACACTGCCTCTATCCTTCACTGCCCCTCTATTTCTTTCTCCTTCTCTCCTCTCTCTCTCTCTTCCTTCTCTGCTCTCATCTCTCTCTTTCTATCTCAGGGAAGTGACTGACATGAATTTTCAATTTTGCTGTTTACTTTCCACTGCTGTGCCTAAAACAACACTGGCTAAGAGAAGGAGAGAGAGAGGGAGGGAGAGTCAGGCACACACTCTAGGATGTGGGAAAAGGAGAGGGAGATGTGTGAGAACATACAGAGAAAAGGAGCAAAAGGAAGGAGTAAAAAAGAGAAAAAGGCGCAAAAAGGATGTAGGCTTCTCATAGACATTGCGACGTGTGTCTGTGTGTGTGTGTGTGTGTGTGTGTCTGACAGAGAGAGGGAGAGAGAGGGAAATTCAGTGTCTTAGTGAACAAAGAAAAATGCAGGAACTGAAGACATTAAGGGTCTTTTCCACTATATGGGCATGAGTCAAACGTTTGTGTAACATTATGATTACATTGGTAGCTAGAGTTTCATCACCAATCACAATATGTGTTATTATTCGCACTATGGTCTTGATACTTTCTCAATAAAAAATTGGAGCTAGTGATTTAGAGCCATTTGGCCAAGTATCAATGCAAATTTGATACTTACATGATGAAAACACAGTTGTAATAGTAGTTTGTGTGTGAGTGTGTGTGTGTGTGTGTGTGTGTGTGTGTTGGGGGGGGTGAGGGGGTAGCGTTTGTGTGTGTGTGTCTGGTTGTGTGAACAGAGAACTGAGGGAAAGCATGAACATCAATTGTCAGTTCTTTAACCCCTTTTTTTCCTCCAACTACACCACATCTTCAGGCAAGACTATTTGCTTCCGTGGATTTTCCCATCAATGCTTTGTAGATGACACTTTACATGTCTTTCCCACCCCATCCTTGCTATCACCAGAATACCCCTTAAAGGGGTTATAGAATGCAAAACCACATTTACCTTGGTATTGTTGAATTTAGGTAGCTTAAAGTATCCAATGGACCATACCAAAACTTCAACACCGTCTCACACCTCCTTCTACATGTAAAAAAACAAGACCAATCTGAAAAGAGGTGCGAGGATACGTCACCTCGCTAATATACACCTTCATTTGCATGATCCTGCATGATTGCATGATTGAACTAAATCGATTAGAACTGTCTCTGGTCCAATCCCCTGTTGCCTGTACGGAGCCTGTACAAGACGCTCTAGCAGTGCTAGATCACATTCAGATGCACAAATTTACATACGCTATTATTGAGCCTCAAAGAACATTTTCTCATGGTCAAAAAACATGTTCGTGTGATATCTTTAAAAAAGCACACACACACACACACACACACACACACACACACACACACACATACACTGCCTCTACCTTTTTACTTTTTAATTCAGTGTATAGTGATCAGATCTAAGAATAAGAATCAATTAGAAGGACTAAAATTCCAAAAACATTCATATCACTCAAGTGAATAGAACAGAATAGAATAGTCTTTAATTGTCATTATACACTGTCACACAGTGTTATAATATATGGCTGTTAATAAAAAAAAGGCTAAAAACATGCATATTTTAAATACTTCCCTACATATTTCTTATTTCAGAGGCCTCACCCCAACAAATGTACATTATGCATAGTGCATAATTATAAGTCACAATATAGGTGCATGTCCAAAAAGAGATTCTTCTCTGACTTTGAGATAGTGGACCACTGTATCTGCTTGATGTATGCTACACAAAATGTGCCTTTTGAGTGCTTGTAGCTATACCATTAGCATTCAGAATGATTAATACCAGCTTTTACATTAAAAAAGACTGTATGCCTCACCTACGCCTGTTTCATAAATAAGAGGAACTCTTTTTGAGTGCTTGTATTCTTTCTCTCTCTCTCTCTCTCTCTCTCTCTCTCTCTCTCTCTCTCTCTCCTTCTGTGTGTATGTATGTGTGTAAATTAACACTGTCAGCGATGTTCTTTATCAGTTGCGTGTTTGTGTATTACTGTGTGTTCTCTAATGGAGGCCATAAGAGGAGATAAAAAGAGTAAAGAGGCTGTTGGTTTTAAAATAGATACACAAACAGCCTTAACTCCACTATGCTGGCCAGACACAAGGGGCAAGTTAGGGATACAGAGACTGAAAGACAGAGGGACTGAGGGAGAAGGATGGACAGAGTGAAAAAAAGACTGAGATGAGGCACAGAACATTAGAAGTACAATGGGAGAAAGAGAGAGAGGGAGAGAGAGAGAGAGAGAGATTTCTAGAAGTGCAGGGAAAAGGGGAAGACAGAAAGAATGTGAGTGATGCCAGGAGGAAAGCAGATTTTGAAAAAGACCCAGTGAGGAGGAGGGAGGGGGCCTAAAGAAGAGAAGAAGAAGAGAGAGAGAGGGAGGGGTGGGGAACGCTGTGGGTGGAGAGGCTCAGAATAGACACGCTCTCAACAGCATGAAATATTGAACACGGGAGCGGGAAAACAAGGAAGAGGAGAGGAAAATGGAGAGACTGATAGAGATAAATACAATGGTTATTTGTGCTTGTGTGAGTGTGTCTGTGTGTGTGCATAGTACAGTGCAGAGAGAGAAATGACAGAGAGAAGTGATGGAGAGAGGAGTAGGGCTGGAGGAAGGGAATGAGCGAGGGAGGAAGGCGTGAGGGCAGAAGACAGATGAAAGAGTCTCCCGCCTGCTGCATGTGAGGGGGTGAGAGGGCAGCTAGTGCTCCTTGTCTCTTTATACCCTCCTATCTACCACCAGGATACACACACACACGTTAGCCAAATGCACACAGACCCAACATACAGTATTCATGTCGGGCACAGCTTTGAGTTTCTTTGTGCCAAATTCGAGAGGTCTGGGAAGCATGGCCAATATAAAAGGCGTCTGTCAGCTGGTTTGCGGCCGATTCAGTGTTAAATTGCTGGCAAACCGCTAACGGATGTCGGTAAAGAGGATCAAACGTAATTGCTTTCAATAATCAGTGCAGGCTCTTTATCCGTGAATTGACAAGTGAATTAAGAATCAAAATGTTTGGTTTCACTCCTGCAGGAAACTCAAGAAGAAAGTAATAGACAGCCTGTGTCCTGTTCAGTCTGCCGTCTTTTTGGTGTCCCTTCAAACATTATTGTTCCTAAAATGTAAAAAAATGCCACTTCTTCCCAATCACAAGCCAAGGTGCACAGGTGTGTGCTTACAGGTAGGTTCACAGATGGGAGTATGTATAGAGTGCAGTGGACGATCAAAAACGCAACTTTTGCCCAGTGCTTTTGAACCATCTATAGTTGTCAAATTTCCAGGATTTTGTTTGTGTTGCATAATGCATTTTTTTTGCTGTACTCAAGATTTTATAGATAATAAAACAATGGTGAAAAAAAATAATGTTTTAAACATGCTGCTTGCGGCTATGTACACACACACAACCAACAAACACACACACACACACACACAAAGGAGGGGCAAGAGGAGTGTATAGATGTGTAATGAGCCAGAGAGCAGGGTTGACACAGGCATGTACAGTGAGAGTCTTTGGATCCCGCTCACTAATATTTTGGGGATGAATGGCTGGGGTTTCGGGGACTGCACAGAAAACATCACGTCGCAGGAGTCATTTCATCATCCTTCCCCTCCTCTCCCTCTGCCTCTCCCTCATCCTTTGATCTCCCTCTCTCCCTCTCTCTCTTTCTCATTCACTCTCTCTCATGCCTCTCTCATCTCTTTTTCTCTCTCTGCCCTGTCAAATATTTAGAGAGTTTGGCAGGTTTTGTTCCAAATTACCATGCATACCTTTCAGTGCGTGGGGGAGAAAAAAAGGAAGGCCCACTAATTCACAAACAAATTCAGCCACAGCTACAGAAGCATTCTGCACACAGAAAGGTACTAAGGAATAAAATAAACAACAAACTCAAAGCAGTAGAATTTTAAAGATGATCGTTATTTCTGAACCCCTGTATTTTATCCCCCCCCCCCCCCCAGTCAGATTTCTGGTTCCTGCAGACTCGTTCCCTCATTTACCTCTCCAGTTTGGTTCTTGCGGCCTCGTTCACCTATTCACCTGTCTGTTGGTTCTTTTAGACTGGATCTGGCCTTCAGTGGGTTGTCTCCATTGCATACAGCCTTTGGCAGCATGCTGCATTTCTCCCTACAACATGTTTATCTTTTGAAGCTCCTAGACCTCAGCTCTGTGCCAGGCGTTTTTTAATCAGCCTAGGTTTCTTTTGTCGGACGAAGTCTGAGAAATAAGTCTGTAAGTTGTGGTTAATGTCTTATTGTGCATCTCTTTATTCTAACATAATAAATTGACAATTCTGTGTGAAGTTCAAATTAAAATCTTTAAATTATCATCCACAATTATTTTGCTCCATAAAAGTACTAACATTTCTCCATGGCACATACAAGACTAAGAGAAACAATAAGGGAAGCAGTAATATTTTCCTCTGAGCATGTAAGTATCATGAAAGCCTCATGCAACCTTGGAGCTGATGGCCTGGCACAAGATTAATTGCATACCAACATAGTCACAGAGGACCAGCTTGTAATATGAATACAATGCTTACACCACCACAGACACAAAATAAAGTCTAATAATAAATGCACAGAGGCTACGATATATATATACATATGCTGTTATGTAGCATGTGGAGAATGCAGCTTTTGTTATCAGGCCTGACTCACAGGGTTTGTTTGTTTGTTTATTTATTTATTTTTATTTTCTCCAAGCACTTGTCACCTCTCTGTTTATCAGCCTTGTGGTTCTGGTCTAGGCATGGGCGCAGATAGCAGTATGCATATTAGGGGCCCTGTTTAACAATATGGCTGCCTTGTAATCTCTTGTGCAGACAGACTCTTTTCAGAGACTATTATTGAGGCTTGTTTATGTTCATTACATGCGTTCTGGGGCCAAGTTGGGGTCATACAACCACGGCTGGCTGTGGATTGTGAGGACTGTGTTGTATTTTCATGGCGAATCAATTGCTGTTATTGATCTCATCCCACATTGCGTGCATAGTGATGTTTTGTTTTTGGCCTTGCCTCATTGAGATGCTGCCCTAGCATTCAACGCTTAAATTCCAACGTGAGCTGAGTGTGGCATTGTCATGGCATTTATGACATTGTCAACACATTTTTTAATAATAAAATTTTAATATTTGTGTGTGTATTGTGGCTGATAGGTAGGGGTGTATACGGTGTTCGGCTGACGGAGGCATTTGTGGCAAACTTGGGAACTAGAGGGGCGTACAGGGGTAATGCTCCTATAGCTTTTAGATTCATGAAATGATAAACTCCTGGAAAGTCTTACGAGGCAAAAAATCTGTGCGTGTGTGTATGCACATTCAGAAAGGAAAAGGTCAAAAGTTCACCCAGTAGTAATTATTAATGTCCGATATATCAGGGTAGGGCATGTGCATGTGTATGGATGGCTGGAAATGTGACATGAGGATACAGAGAGATCAGAGTGGAAGAGAGAGAGAGAGAGAGAGAGATAAATGGGGTAGTAAGTAAGGGAGAGAGAAAAGTGGCAGAGTGAGAGAGAGAGATGGGTGTTTGTGTGACCTAAAGAGACCAGATAGCCAGAGGCAAGATAGAGACTGTCACGCAAGCCTGTGTGCATGTGTGTATGAGTAAGTGTGTGTTGTGTGTGTGCCTGTTGGTGTGTGTGTACTGTATGTATGTGTGTAAGAGAGAGAGAGAGAGAGAGTTGGTGAAAGAGAAAGAGAGGGAAAAGAATCAATAAAGCTGCCTGAATGTGATAACAGCCACATAGTCATTGTCTCATATTGACCAATCAATCAATCGAACGAACAACAATTATCCCAAATGTCCAATCAGAGTTTAGTATCTCATCTGCTTTTACTCTGCAGCCAGATACACAGGAAATGATGCAGTGGGTCATACGGGGCCAGTGTCGACGAGAGGGCAGAGACAACATGCCACTACATTTGGTCTGATTTAAAACCCTCCATACACACACACACACGCACAAATACACATGCACACAGACAATGCTCACAAACACACATTTTCCAGAAACTGATGAACTTATTATATGATAATGTAACCATTTTTTTCCTACCAACCAAACTTAACTTTTGGTCTTAAGATCTCTTTATACTTTATCAACTTCATGCACACACTTCATTGCACAGTTTGTGCAAACAAGATTTTATATAATATATATAAATAATCTTGTTTGCACAAACTGTAAGCACTAGGTGCCTCGAAGGTTTATGATCGATTAGCTTGCTGGTTAGCTCATCTAAACAAATATTTATGTTAAAGTATAAGGAGATATTTATATGAGACTTCAATAAATTAGGTACGCAGACGTTGTGTCGGCATCAATGTAACACAGAATTATGTTGTAATTGTGTTTCTTTTGTGTCCCACATGCACCAAATTATTTACATCATTCAATCACATCTTTCCAAATTTTCAAGTGTGAAAACATGGTCACACATACTCACACACACAAATGCCTCAAATGAGTAACAGTTACTAGTCTCTTTCAAAGACAAGCAGTCTTCCATAATAAATGCAATGTTATGATATCACAATAAGGGAGAGTGAAATAGGCAGCCACACAGTTGATAGTTTTTTAATATAGTTTTTGAACTATATTAGGCAACCCTACAAATGTATCATGCAGAGCTCTGGTAACTATAACAGTAAATTGGAATGGTGGTTAAGGGCAAATATGATGGAAAGGAAGGGCTTGGTTTTACTTTTTATCTTGAGAATCGTCTGGGCCACAAGAGGGTGGTCTCTGGGCCACCTGTGGCCCTTGGGACACTAAAGTAGGCCTGCTGTACTGTACAATTACATATGAGGGCTACATGATGTAATGCAAATCACAATGAAGTTTCTGTGAAATTATGTTGTCATCTGTTATAATGCTATTTGATCTGCCTGAAATTAAATTGACCAATGTTTCATTGCCAAACAAACAAATACTTAATAATTCTCCATGTATTTTGTCTGCAAGGTTGTGTCCTGCTGTGCTGTGCTGTCTCACATGCTCCAGATTATGGCACGTCTTTTTCATTCTGTTATTTTCTTCAGACCCTCTGCTACGACAGCGATTCCACCTGAGAGCTAATTAGCCCTGACGCCAACTGGAGTATTTGATTAAAATGTCTGCAATTTCACATGTCTGAGGACTTCTGCCGCACTACGAGACACCTCTCACATGAATTGCTTGTTGTGGCTTGAGGGGACAATCTCATTTTGCCTCTGTATCTGTCGTCATTTCTTTTGGGTTCTAGCTTGGGAATTCAGCACAACTCCAAGTTTGGTTTCCCCTCATAGAGGGAGTTGTGCAGAAATGGGATGATTTATACTTTCATGGACATGGAGTGATCCTGTGCTTGGAGGGGATAACTATTGAGGTGCAGGTGTGTGTTAAAATGAAAAAAGTGTGGGGGATATGTTATGAGCTAATTAGCAACGCAGGTGTGTGTGATTTATGGAGATCCAGGTGTCTCATTATTATTATTATTATTATCATTATTATTATTATTATTGTAGCTGTGGTATGTTATAAACTAGCCATATCTTTTTTTGATGTTTGTTAGTTTTTTTTTTCAAATTAATTGAATACTTTTTTCTTTTCAACTAAAAATGACTTAGTATTAATACTAAATATAGTAGGAGGTTTATACATTCATACAGGAACAACTAATCGGCGACTCTCAACCTTCATTGGTGACTCTAGCTAGATAAAGTTGTAAATCATCTTATAGATTAGCCAGCTTGGCTTTCTTAGCTTAGTTTAGAGAATGAGGACTGCACCACCAACATTTGACAGCAACTCACCTAGTGGAGTACTGTATGTACATATAACGCAGCACATATCTGTAGATCACTCAGTTACAAACATACAGACACTGTGGTGACACTAACTTTACGCTCCTCCATTTGCACTGACATGTCACGAAGCATTAAATACAGTAACACTGTTCTGCTCTCCTCCCTGTTTCCCATTCCTTCTTAAATGACCCCCATGGTCACAGTCGCTCACAGCAGCCTAATGTGTCATTATCAGTTGTTATGCAGTAACACATGGATCTAAAAGCATTTGTATGTATGTGAACATTTGGCATTAAGAGAAGGGAAATTTACATCTATTCCCCTCTTTTAAATGTATGTAGTCCTGCATAGGATGCCTCAGTTTTCAATGCAGCATCCATTACTGTTTGGAAGAGCTGAGCACACACACACAAATTTCTCTTACATATGGTTACACCCCCTATCTCTCTCTCTCTCTTGCTCTCTCTCTCACTCACACACACACACACATACACATAGCCAACCCCTGTGGTCTCTGGCCTCACCTGACTCCCCTGGATGTGAACAGGGCTTTGCAGCCCTATGGCTGTGTGTGAGTGCTGTGTGCAAAAATCCAGGACTGGTAGATAACCCAACTCAGCTGGCTAAGGAGATTATTCTCCCCCTTCTTTTACTCAAGGGAAGTCCAGAACAAAGCTGGGGAAGGAAAACCATCCACCATGAACAAGACAGACTGATAGAAGCATTGTGTCAGAGTGTGTGTGTGTGTGTGTGTGTATGTGTGTGTGTGTGTGTGTGTGGGAGGGGGGGTGGGGGGTTTGCACACTGCACACACACAGCAACTAATATAAAGCACATGCACAGAAGTGAACTGGCAAGTAGCATAAGAAAGGGAGCAAAAAATGGAGGTCAGTGAATGACGCAAAGACCATGAGAGTTTTACAGAGTGAGAGCCTGTCATTAGAAGGCTTTGTTCTGGAGCTGATGATATTTAGATCACTAGACTCTCTCTCTCTGCCCCTCTCTCTCTCTCTCTCTCTTTCCCTCTGCCTCTGTCTCTTGTTCTCTTTCTCTCCATCGCAGACAGGAGAGGAGGAGCGAGGGAGGAGAGAGGCATGAAGGAGAAAGAAAGGAAGTGACAGCAGAGGGAGCTGAACCAGGGAGGGATGGGAAAAAAAGTGTGGCAAAAGTGTCTGACAGCGGCAATTGTACTTCAATGACTACGGATTGCTTTGTATTATCTGCATTGTTTTACAACAGTGTGTAATTGGCTTCACAAACAGGAGCAACGTCAAAAAGAGGCCATATCATTACTAATGCTTATTCGAAAGCTGAATGGCAACTCAAATGATCGATACACACAGGTTGTGTATAGGCAGGCAGAAAAAAATCTGAGAGAGAGAAAGAGAGAGCGGATGGAAAAAGAGAAAGCAGGTCTAGTCCGTGTGGGGCTCCGTCAGTCTGAGTTTTATTTTAGGATAGCAGAGGAATAGAGGGAAAGAGAAAGAAAGAGAGAAAAGAACAAAAGAAATACAGAGAGAGGGAGAAAGCCAGAGGAGGAAGGAGGGAGAGCAAGGGAGGGTTAAGCAGAGAAAGAAAGAGAGAGATGGACCAGTCGAGGGAGGAGAAGATGAATTGTGTTAATTAAGATGAGCAGGCAGAGAAGACAGTGCAGAATTACACAAACACTAATTAGAGTGTTCGTTAGGGGGCAGAGAACGAGTGCACTGCATCCATCATCTCAACACATTTATCCCTCCTCTCCTTACCTCACTCTGTCTCTTTCAGTCCCTCTCACTCTCTTCCCTTCTTCTCTCCCCCTCTCGTTCTTCTGCTTAGCAACCATATTTGTCTGCTCCAAATGTTTTCTCCACCCTCTCTGCCATTCCTCATGGCTTTCATCTCTCTCTCTCCCTCTCTCTCTCTCTCTTTGAATCCCCCTTTCCTTCATACATGCATACACTTTGCTTGTTCCTTCTGGTCTCACAATATTGTGTTGCCTTTATTCTTCCTCTGCCCTTTTGTTTTTCATATCCCTCGTTTTCCCTTGCTCCTCTTTCCCCTTCTCTTTTCCTCTTTTCTGTTCCCCATTTTCTTTCATCTTCTTCCCATTCTCCATGGTGTGCCCACTCAATCTTTTGAATTATTTTTAGAGAGTCAAGTTGTCACATCTCAGTATAGAAAGGATAAGTGGTAAGTCTTTGTGTGTGTGTGTGTGTGTGTGTGTGTGTGTGTGCGCGTGTGACACACGCATGCTCTCTCTCCATTTTACAGAGTCAGCACATTTTTTATTGTTTCTCTGTGCCTGCATGCTCCTTGTCTCTTAGTGATCTCTCTTTCTCCTGTCCCTTTCTCTCTATCTCTTTCTCTATTCTGCAGTGATCATCACCTCTTCCTCTCCTCTCTCCTCCTCATCTCTTCATCCATATATCCCACTGTCTTTTTTTTTCTTCTCCTTCTTCCACTCTATCACTCCAAACCCACACAAAGACAGCACACACACGGGCAACCCCTAACATTCAGTGTGGTAATTGACAATATGAAGGAAGCCCACCAAATACCAGCCATAGGTTTGATTTCGAATGAAACCAAGCGCAGAAAAGCCTGTGTAACTCGATAACTACATGGAGCCACGGAAACAGATGCAGCATCAAATGACCTCCAGAAGCACAGACTCTGGCATTGGAAAATAAATCTTTTGGTGGCATCTGAGGGCCCCCTCTGCCTGCTAAAACCAAATAACCCTTGCACTTCTTCATCAACTGTCTGTAAGATCCTTCACATTGATTCTGTCCAACAGACACTCTTTTCTGAAATATCTAAGAAACGTTACCCAGTGTGAATCAATCCATAGCCCTAAAGTTTGTTTGCTACAGAAAAACACAAGAAAATGTTATATCACATACTGTAGGCAATATAGCAAATTTGTAGCCAACACTAACTGCATGGGGCAAAGTAATAGGAGTTTAGTTCAATAGCAGTGGGTTTGCTAATTAGTCAATGTTGTATCATATTTATCTCTTAATTCACTCACAGACAGCACTCAGTGACCTCACAAAATAATCTAACCTTTTGCTTAGTGCCCAAACGTAACTCCAACAGATATGCAATAGTATCTAAAGTAACTAATAGAAAACTTAATTTTACATTCTGTTCACAGGATGTCAAATGGGAGAATAGAAGCCTATGTGCATGTGTGCTTTTTTGGGTCCTGAAAAAATACCAGATTTGCCTGTGGGTTATGTATGATGCCTTCAGCATTTTTAGTATATATTTTTAAATATACTGTTTTGTATATAATGATTTCTAATATAGATTTACTACTTAAATGTATACTGTCTACTATAATGTGCACACAAAGACTGACATTTCTTCTATACATTGTGGACATTTTTAATCGTAGCATCTCTCATGCAACACATTATTATATCTGCACTTTATTACAAAGATTGGATCTTTCATGCATGGCCTGGAAGATAAAATGTAGCATATGGGAAAGCTACCCCACAACATAAGCAAAATAAAAAAAAAAATAAAAAAAACAGACTACTAATGACAAACGTTGTCAGATTCAGAAAATAGCTACTCAGAAATGTAGTTAAACTAGAAGATTTGCACAGCACTGCTGCTTACTTTTTATAACTGTGTGTGTCTGTATGTGTGTGTGTGTGTGTGTGTGGAGGTCTTTGGGTGTCAGACTTTGCCAGCTAGCAACTGACATGACATGTTAGAAGTATGTGGAGGGATTATGCAGTAGTAGTTCTGTGACTGTGTCTTGGTCTATGTTTGTCCTGATGGCTGGACGTGAGTGTTCATCACGCCCCTGCCCAGTGAGGCATCTTGGAAGATGGAGGAGTTTAATATGCAGGAGCGCAGGCGACACTAGCGAGCAGATGCTGTGTTATTGGGATATTTATTTCCTTACACTGCCTGATTGTTTGTTCATTAGGCAGGAGAAAGGAAGCGGGTCTCTTCGCTTGTTTGCTACATTTTTTTAATCAGAGGAGCACATATCCGCACAAATACACACACACACACACACACACACACAAACACAGAACTATTAGACTATATATTTACCATGTCATTACCCATATCAAACCAAGTGAACTCAGAAACATAAATGAGAAACTACACAAGATTGTATTACTTGCATCAAAACAAGTGAGTAAACTAACAAGCTGTTCTGAAACTAGAGTGTGTTTTAATATTATACACATAACAGATCTTTTGCACAATGTTTGAAATACATGCTCATTGCAAAAGTGAATTTCCAGTCAAGCATCAACACAACAGACGATCCAAAACTTCTACAGTTTTGGGAAAACATGGATCCTGGAACTGTTCATGTAGACAACATATCTGATGGATTTACAAAATATTAACTTAGCTAGTTTTGCAAGTGACAAAACATAAAACAAGGGAATGCACAGTGGTATGTAATAGCTTCTCATACAAAAAAACATCCAGGAATCCTACCTGTGTGACTTCAAAGCATACTATAGCACAGAATTAGCCGTAGTTAAAGTCTTCAGTTATCTCCATATCTCATCTTATAATAGAGGCATATCTTAGTGCTGTTGATCATGGCATCTTACTACATAGGCTTGAACATATGATAAGCATCAAAGATTCAGCATTAGCCTGGTTGAAATCGTACCTCCCTGGATGCTACCAGTTTGTACATGAACATAATGATTAATTTTGTCACACTGAAGTAAAGTATAGTGTACCCCAAGGCTCCGTACTGGGGCCTCTCCCTCTATATGCTATTTTTGGGATCTGTTTTAAGAAAACATGCCATTACTTTCTACTCCTATGTGGATGACACCCATTTATACCTTTCCATGAAGCCTAAAGACTACAAATCTTGATACCTGGCTAAAGGATATTGGAAAACTGGATGACTCAAGTCTGACAAAACTGAAGTCATGGTGATAGGACATAAACAGCTGACTAGCACTGTACCCCAACCTCAGAACTTATGTAGGTGACAAAAGTTATCTAAATCTTGCTGTATACACTAACCAGCACATACCTTTTTTAACCTACAAAACATTGGGGATGGTGGTGCACGGTAAACCACCACTCCTCATGGGTCTTATTGGGTAGGACTGCCTCTGCTGTTTCCTCCTGTTTGCTTGGTAGCCCCTGACCATCCCTGCAGTAGTGTTGGTTTGTCGTACACCATACCTTAGTTATGTTACTATAGCTTAGTGTTGCCACAAAACATCTCACCTGTCATGCTATACAACTCTCACACTCTCTCTCTCTGCCTCTGTCTCACTCTCTCTGACTCTCTACCTCACTCTTACTCTCTCTTTAACTATATCTATAACACACATGATCACTGAAATGTGAAGTTAACTGGCCTAACTCATTTACTTCTTCTGTCCATCCATGCCACAACCACCTGTGTTCACCTGAGTCTTCCCTGCCTCCCACCACCTGATTACGCATAACTTTCTGAACCAGCCTTGTCGGCCCTGCCACTTCATTACTTGGAGCCCCCAAATACTTCCCTATGATTTGTCTCACCCTTGGACTCAAGCATCATGTTAGCCTGCTACTACACTGACCAGGACTTTTGACAAGTCTTAGTAATGTAGGACTTTATTTTAGGATTCTTATGAAACTATTGTGATGCTGTTTTAACACCATGGATTTAGTGATGTGAGACTATATCCTGGGATTATTATCATGCTATATTGACACCATTGCCATCTAAGTGACTGCAAATCTGCAACCTTGCATGACCCTATAGGCAGTTGGGTGAGCCCCTTGAGCTGCGGATCTTCCTAGGAGTTTTTCCTTGCCCCTATTGCTCATGGGTGCTCTCCTCTGTGAAGCACTGCAGTACAGGTCATAACTTTTCAGTAATGTGCTGCACGGTATAAATAAATTAAATCAATTGAATATAAAGTGTGAAATGCTCTTCAATTCTAGGCAATACATAACAACACAACACAACTTTTTTTGCTTTTTACATTTTACACTTTTTACCTTAGTTGCCTATAATTCCCCTATTGAGTGCGTTAGTAGTCCACAGCGATTGTGTATTTTTAATGGGTTACTGATTATGCTATTATGATATTATGATATTTTCTTAGCATGCTTTACTTTTTTTTTTTTTTTTTACATTTTTTTGTGTTCATTAATAATATTTTACATTTTATTTTGGTTGAGAAAATGTTGCAAAATACTGAAACCAAAAAGATTTTAAAAGATATGGACAAATGAACTCATAGATCAAGGAATGGGAATACAGATAATTGTATCACAAAGCCATTAAAGCCTGTTTTTTTAATTATGGTTATTACAAGATCATATTTTTCTTAATGTGTAATCAGAGCACTCTATATACAGGATTGCTGGTTGCCATGGTTTTAGATTTCCTTCAGGTTATTGGCTCCTAATGGTATTGGGCTTTTATGCGGAATATGTACTGTGTACACACACACACACGCACACACACACACAAACACACACACCTTTCCATAGAGGAAAGTAGAGAGAGAGAGATGTTATAATTCTGGTCTTTTTTTTATTGGGCTGTAAAATACATGGCTCTGTGCATGTGCATTTTACATTTTAAGTTCTATGTTCATGTGTGTTGAGCTAGGTATGCATGCATGGATGTGTGTGTGCCTTTATTGTTATTATGCTATCTATTCAGGTCACTTGCTTATGCATTCATCTGTCTTTATTGCATGCATATATGTGTGTGTGTGTGTATGTGTGTGTGTGTGTATGTGTGTGCATTTGTGTGCGCGCTTACACATGCTTGTGTGTGCTTGGGTTCCAGTGCACCGCCCAATTAGACTTTATCATGACACAATACATACATTCTCACATGTCATGCATACTATCTCAAGTCTTTCCTCATAAAAAGACAATGGAGAGAGAGAAAGGGAAAAAGAAAAGAGGAAAAATAACGAGAGAGATAGAACAGAGGCTTGACACATTCCTCACAGAACTACAAAATCACATACTCATACACACACACACACACACACACACACACACTTATATACAAACACAAATCAACTCACACACACACACACAGAGACACGCACACTGGGTATGAATTACTTCTATTTGTTGTTGTTTGTTTGCCATAGTGACAGGGCCCATGCATTAGCGCAGCCCAGCTGCCTGCAACTTGCGTAGCTGTCGGGCTAATGCCTCTGATCAGCCCGTGCTGCTTACAGCAGCGATACCACCACTGCCTAACACAGCAACACCGCAGCCCCAGACACCTGCAACACAGACAGAAGAGGAGGACAAAAAGAGGGAAAGAGAGACAGATGAGAGGGGGAGAGAGAGTTTCCCATACACCTGCACCAGATAGAGGGTGAAGTGAAATGAAAGAGAGAGGGAGAGAGAGAATAAGAGAATGAGCTGTTATTTTTGCTCTATTTTCTTTCGAATCACCACCTCTACTTATTGGTATAAACTTTTTGGTGCCCTTTTCAAGGTACCCTGAGACAGAGAGTGCTGGAGTTGCAAGCTGCAGATAAAATATTGTGTCAGAGTATATTTGCAGCAAATACTGCACACGTTCGTGTGCATACACATATACAGACACACACACATACACACACACAGCTACTCAAATTAGCCCTGCAAACTAACAGAGACGCACCTCTGACACACAGAAATGAAAATGAATGTTTGTTATATTCACACAGTCCTGTCTGTCTTGATTGATGCCTTGCTCTCTGAGCCTGGCCATGAAAGATAGATGAGAGACAGAATGAGGGAAGAAGTGATAGAGAGAGAGAGAGAGTGTGTGTGTGTGTGCGTGTGTGCGGTGCAGGCCTGAGGGTGGGGCAGGTGTGGGGATGGAGAGATTTTGCGAGGAGAGATTAGCAGAGACAGTCACTTAAGGGAGGATTAAGCCATTTAACATTTCACCAGGCCCACTCCTTTTTGTCATACCCACCGCTGTGGGCACGAGTGTGGCATCACCCCCCGTTTTCTCTGGCTGTGTGTGTGTGTGTGTGTGCACATGCTTGTCTTTGAGCTAAGTATGTGGCATGTATGTGTGCGTGTTTGCATGAGAGTGATTGTGAGTATGTGTGTGTGTCCGTGTGCAGGACCTTGTGTATCAGCTGCCATATGTGTCTGGCAGAGAGTCTGGTGTATTTTTATGTGTGCATAAGCAGTAAGATTACCACCACCTGACTGCGAGAATCAACATGATAGAGAACTCAGCGGCCGATGCTGAAATGCAGAGATAACCTCATCCCACGGCAGGTGATGGGGACCGAACAGATTACAGGTTAATGACAGAGTACAGGTTTCGTCTTTTATTTAGTTTTAGTCAGGTTTTCCCTTCTATTTCATTTAAAATGCACGAAAAAAACACACAACACTGATAGTTGACAGTGCAATGCATTACTATTGCATAAACACACCTGAACCGTGTTGTTATAACATGTAATCAATCTAAGGTTGGTGACAAATGATGTCTGTCTCTGTCGCTGTACTTGTATGCACAGCTAGTGTTAACTGCACATCAATCACTGTCGTGCCTGTCCTCCCTCCTCGGCTCCTCACTCACCCTGTCTGTCCTGTGCAGGAGAAGTCCCGATGAAGTGAAGAGAACGCAAACACAATGCAAGCCCTGCTAGGCACTCAGCAAGCGTTCTAACATCACCTTGTTTACGGTGGTTTTCATCAGGTGGCCGACAGCATGCTAGTCACTCCGGCTCTGTCTAGATGTTTCGGGCAAATCCTGAGGAACGCCGGCATTACTCACAAGCATCCAGATATAGGCCGGCTGAGTCATCCTCTGTTGGATTTACATCAGATGATTGAGATGGCCAGACCTTTACACCAATGTCCTTCTCCTCCTCCTCCTCTTTCTCCGCCTCTTCTTCCTCTAGCTCTTTCTCATTCTGTTCTTTCACACTCACTATCAGGAAGCTGCAGTCGTTACTAAGCAAAGGTTGCTGAAGCTTACTTAATGGTCATGTCAAGAGGATGAACCCACAATAAGGAGCGTACAGTACCTCTAAGACACCTATACCTGTGGGAGAATAGCTTTGAATGAAGTAGATGCTAACATACATACGAAGGCAGTGTTGGGGAAGTTACTCAAAAAAAGTAACTTGTTACTTTACTTTAGTTACTGCTTTAATTTGTAACTAAATTATGTTACTCGTTACTCCTTTTAAACAGTAACTCACTACACTACTCGTTACTTTACCCGTTACTTTTTCTCCCTACTCATCCAGATTCTAGACAGAAGCACAAACTATTTGTTCCACCCCGTTTACACATATACGTTTTCTCTTAAAAACTGACACTTTCCCCTTCGTTTGCGCCTTTCATTTACACACAAACGGAGATGTCGCCTCTGAAAACGAAACGTATTCACGTTTGTGTGTAAACTGCGAATAACAGATAAAACGTAGTTTTTGGGTCCGACCTGGGCGGACTGCTGTCTGGTGGGAGAACTTTGAAAATGAGGTGGTGGTTGTCCCGGAGGAACGGCGTGAGGCTTCTGGTTGGCTTGTATGGCTTTCCTTCTTCCTACACTGCGGCCCATAGGCTTAGCATAGGTATGACGGCTCTCGACAGCATATTTATGCAGCTTAATGTAAACGGAAACTTTTTTTTAAAGCGATGGTGCACGGAATTATTTTGGAAAACGGAGGAAAGAAAATATTTGTTTATCAAAATACCCAGGTATGTGTAAACGTAGCCTCAGAGTTGCACGTTGTCTACCTAGCTTCCGATTAGCCAATAATCTACACCTGTTATTATCATAATGACTGACATCGATAGACTCAGTGCGCAAAATTGACTGAATGAATCGCTATAAACATGAAGTGAGTCATACTAGTAGCTTTTCAGTATGTGTTCAGAAGAATAACATCAGGCTACAAACTAAATAGCCTATCAAAATTATTTGCAAGTGTCAGACCTTACCATAGGCATAACCAACTTTATCCGAATGGGCTAACTGAATGTGCACACAAAACGACATTGGATACATCTTGCATTTCAGTGGTTTTGTCGCGTTCTCTATGCTTGTGCTTTTGCCAGTGTCTTCTCTCTCCTTCAGTTAGACGCATACAGATCAGTTAATTAGGCTAACAGGTCATAAATAGTCTTACTGAACAAAACGTTAGTAACGCAGAAAAAGTCTGTTACTGTAGATAGTAACTATAACGAATTACTGATATTTTCAAATGTAACTCGTTACGTTATTTCGTTCCTGAAAAATGTAACAAATTACAGTAACGCGTTCCTTTGTAACGTGTTATCCCCAACACTGATCATAGGAATACACCCATTAGGAAACCAATATAAAATATTGAAATAATTAATTGTCATGCTATTTTTGAGATTTTATACAGATGTTCTTCTGAGATTTCTGAGATTCAGACGTAGGATTCCGTGATTCAGTATCTCAGAAAAAGTTCTTATGTCATTCTTCAAAATAGGTTTGTTTTTTGTTTGAAAAGTGAACATGTTCAATAAGCTAGTTGCTGTTGCTTTGCACAGATTCCTGCACAACTACCTCCTGCGTATTGATACAGTAGTGGATGCCAAGTACCATTAGTGGGCCTTGAAACTCTTGCTCCTCTTCCTCTCAAACAAGCTGCCATTGTACCATCGTCTGTCCTCAGTGAATAAGCAACCTCTTTCAATGAGTAACCTCTGTCATCAATAGGCTCCTTCCCTTTTTTACACCTGTACATTTATGCTATTACTTTTGAATTGTGAAGAAAGGGCCACACCAATAAGGTCTATGAAGCCTGAGGAACATCTTTTCAATGGGTCCTATTTGAAGAAGAACTCACTGTAGGGGTAGAAAGAGCATAACAAGATCAGAATGTTGCCATAAACAAAAGGTGAGATGCTTTTCAAATATTGCATGGCTGGCTTTCCAAAACGCAACAATAGGTGAGGATGAAAAAGTAATTGTTTTCTTCACAAATGATCAATCAAAACAATGATTTCTAAATGATTTTATGCTTTAAAATAAACACACATGCACACACAAAGTCTTTTGAGATATCCACTGTTATGACCTCCTGCACCTCCTACAGATGATACTGGAGCTATGCGGAAGCTATAGGCTTTGATTATTAGTCACACCTGGCACTGGCAATAAGAACGCCAATCACTCTCCTTCACTAACAATTGCTGGTTTTGATTTTGGTGCACACGCACGGCATTCTTCTACTCACACAAGCTGTAGACACGGATCCACTCACTTTTTTGAGTCCTCTAGACATTCTAATTCTGTTTTTGATTCAATAACACATATATTTTGAACCCCTTGTCTTCCTCTTTTATGTTGTGGCCTTTACAAGTCGGATCGGATCGGATCGTCGGATCCGGCACCCTCTGTTCAGTTCATCCTTCTTGGATAAAGCAAACCATAGGCAAGAAAATAAGAAACCCTTTTAAATATGCCAACAACCAATGATTGGTCCATACCTTAGGGGAATACTTATAGATGCTGAATTGGGTTCAGGAACACACATCAGAGGAGCTGTGATATTGAAGCTGTCAACTCTGAGTAGTAAATGAAGGGAGGTGTCAAGAGGGATCTCTCGTTCCTTCAAGAGAGAGAGAGAGAGAGAGATAGTATCATATGCGCATATATAAAGGCCCTTGTAAACATGTTGATGACAATGTTTTGTTGTGTTGGTGTACCTGCAGTAAATGTGTTATCCAAACATTTAAAGCTGGTGCATACGGCTGCTTTCCCTTTCACAGCCACTATTCTTTTTCTTAACAACTTTCATGAGGGCAAGGAAATAAATGGTCTAAACATCATGCTGTGTTTATGGTCCTACCCAGTCTCCTCTCAATGCATGTTTATGATTGTGAAATATATTACCGCCCCAACTCTAATTTAAAAAAGTGTATGCAGTGTGTTGCAGCATAATTATGTGTTGCAGCGTGATGGGGGAAAAAAACCCACTTAGATAAAGGACACAAAGAGCATTAAGGATGTTGTGTCCAAGACCTTATGGGAAAATGAGAGAGCAAGTGAGTGAGGGAGAGGGAGAGAGAGAGAGAGACAGATGCAGAGAGTGGCTGAGAGAGATTTCTAACACTATGGGAAACCTTTATTTAGGAGGCGATTATTCACACTGGTCATTAGAGAGTGGTATCACTTTCCCTCATTTACAGAAAGGAGGGAGAGAGGGACTGAGGGAGCTGAGGAGAAGAAGGGAAAAGGGTAATCATTAGATAGATATCACTTTCCCCCCATTGTCCCTAATGAGGAACTCAGAGGGATACAGCGACAGGAGTGGAGATAGAGAGAGGTATGGACAGAGAAAGAGAGAAAGAAAGAGAGAGCAAGAAACAGATACACAGATGGAAACACAAAAAGAAAATATGGATGGACAGATGGATTAATAGATGGCTGGAAGAGATAGAGGAATGAGAATATGAACAGTTCCTGGACTAAACATGACATGCATAAATATCCACCTGCTACGTCAGTGATTAAAACAGTTAGAGCCAGCCTTATCGCTGTTAACACTTCAGAACTTAACAAAGCAAATTTTATTTCAGATGCTGGCCTAATGTCTTGCAAAACTGGTACATAATATAAGAAAGCCAAATCTAGTGTCAATTAGTTCACACACAACATTAAACATTTTTTTAAATTAATCAATATTTTCTTCCATCTCTTTTGAGTCCTTTATAAAAGCACTAAGCCTCTGAACCTACTATAGACCATACCACACAACAAGCGGAACAATTTAAAAAAGGTTTAGCAGCAATTTGATCCAGCCATTAAAAGTCTATATCTGCCATTGAAAGTCCACTTCTGGTAGCTATACAGAATCGGATCTAATTCACTCTGCAGTTTTCTAAAAATGCCGGCGAATGCGGTGCATTCAGAGAGAGAATCTGTTGTCTTTTGGTGTGTTAACATGCACTTCAATATTATGAATATGATGTATGCTGGCTTTGTTGCTGTGTGTATGTAAATACCTGTAAATATCAATAGTCTGCTATAGGTATAGAAACTGGGGCACTGCAGCTAGTAAAGACCTTATCCCAATTTCTGACATTTTATAAGGCTCATGTTCAGGGGGATGCTGAAGTCTTTGTAGTCTGTCTCTATGCTGCAGAAATGTACAGTTCAAGACTCTGACAGGAGTTTTTTTCTCTGGCAAACACAAATAACTTTGCAGTGCTTATGCATATTAAAGCACATTAAATCCAGAAAGCTTTCTATAGTCTCTTATTTACATCTGTGTGGGCAATTAACAAACTGAGAAAAGACAGACTTAATTAAAGGACATAAATTAGGATTAGCACAAACACAGCACATTTACGTTTTAATTAAACATTCTTTATTATTTATTTCACAAACAGCTCTAAATGTGTGTGTGTGTGTGTGTGTGTGTGTGCGCGTGTGTGTGTGTGTGTAGGTGGGTCTGTGTGTGCATCCTCATTAGTGTGTTTGTGCGCACACACACATCTCTGTGTCTGGGGCTGTGTGTGTGTGTGTGTGTGCATGTGTCTGCCTCTGTGATTTGTTGTGGTCTTTGGTCAACCTAGTGAAGTAAAGAAAGGCATTTGAGTAAGAGCCTGGAGCCAGGAAACGGTCTCTTTTTATTTGTGGTGCATCCCTTCCAGCCACTGGTGCACCCTGGTCTCATCGTCCCTCAGGGAACAATTAACACATTCTTAGTTCCCATCAAGATAAAATTGCACCTCATCTGAAATCAACTTAATGACTTTGGTGAAGACAAACACTCCATGCTTCTGTAAACACACACATAAGTACACACACATAAACACACCTATACATACACACACAAGCACAAACACACTGAACACACACACACACACATACACAAATGAAGATACACAATCACCAAGTGTCTCTCCGATTCCAAGTGGGAGACACAAAAAACACTCACCCCACATAACACACACACACACACACACACACACACAGACATTTGTACAGTGCAGTGGGGCTATACCAACTGTCTCTTCATTGTCATGTTTGAACAGGTTTGGAAGCAGGCAATCCCTGCTGTCGAGTCAACACTGTAGTTTGTGTGTGTGTGTGTGTGTGTGTGTGTGTCAGGGAGGGGGCTGAGGGGGGTGAGAGAGGGCTGAAGATATGAATATTTACTCACAGACTTTCCTTCTAGAAGCATAATGATGCCTACTAACATGTTTAACATGGTGACAAGCTGGCGATGGGATGGACGGGGAACCAGAGACAAATGAGCTTAGAGTCTGAAGAACCGGGCATGTGCTGCTGTTCTAGAGTAATCCTTACATCAGCAGATAACGTATAGACACACACACACAGAATTATACTCAGAGTTGCATGGGGAGATGTGCTCTGACAAAAATAACCAATAAGTGTCACAATATGTCATTTGCCCAAAGAAGAAAGAAAGAAAGAAAGAAATACACAGAGAACACAGAAAAGCACTGCACTGTGCACTGGAAGCGCAAAAGGCCACATCAGAAAGAAGCAGAAAGACACGGAGCACCATGTTGAAATGACAAAAAGGTGCAAAATACAGGAGGGCAAATGGAGTGTGGAGTGGGATGGAGGGCATGGGGGGGGGGGGGGAGGTACTGAAAAGAGACAGAGTACATTTTGTAAACAGGTCTCTATAGTAACCAGCACGTAATTTGCCTTGTGGGAGTAGAGAAGGGAGAGAGAAGCGTTCACCATCACTGCTTGACTCCCAGACTGTAATTACACTGGGCCAGAGAGAGGGAAGGGGAGAGAGGGAAAGAGAGAAAAGGGGATAGAGAGAGAAAAGAGAAGAAAGAAAAAAGTAATCTCTAAAAAAGGGGTATAAATGCCCAGAATGCTATACTAATGGAAATGTAGTTTTAATGGCAGAATGAAAGTAGTGTAAGTGTGCATGAGTGTGTGTCTGTGAAGAGATGTGTGAACTGTATGTGTGTGTGTGTGTGCATGTGCTTGTATGCATGTGTGTGTATCAGTGCACATGTGCCTTTGCCAATGCAGCATCCGCTATAAGGTCACTGAGGTCCAGGTCATGGTCATTTCTCTAGAGTAACAGTGGGGCATAGGGGGTCGACTTCACAGACTAGGCAGTGAATATAAGCCCAGCCAACACACAAACACACACACACACACACACACCAGAGGTGCAAGTAAAATAGGGTCTTGACAGTATCTGAATCTAACTAATTTCCAGAGCCTGTTTACAGGTTTGGAGTGTGAGTGTGTGTGCATGTGCATGTGCATGTGCACGTGTGTGTGTGCATGTGTGTATTGATTACAGGGCAAGGATTGATTTTCTGGGTCAGTGTTTGGGTGCGAGGGCACACAAGCATGCAGTATGTGCTTGTGTGTATGTGTGTGTTAAAGTCATGTGTTAATGAATGTATTATTTACAAGCTAAGGGCTTTCTTTGACTGGTGTGTGTGAATGTGTGTGTTCTGGTGATTAACTTATAACTTAATTGAAGTTGAAGTTTGTTAGAAACTATGTTGAGACGAATGGCGGTGTGATAGCCCGAGTAACCAATTTGAAAAATTTAACGTACATTGAATGTTAATGTTCTTGCGAACATTTTTTTCAAAGCGACATGTCTGGCATGATTGAAAAGCTCAAATTGCACAGTTGCACGTAACAAGCACTTGATATCTGTGATCACTGTGAGCAATTTAACCGAGACAAATAGATATCAATCACTACTTACTTAGGTTTAATTCTACCGCTTCAGAAAAGACGATAGGCCAAACAAAATCATTTGAGAAAAACATATGATCTGCGATGCAAGGCAGCATTCTTATATATCTCGCTACTTTAGGAGAATATAATAATAATAATAATAATAATAATAATAATAATAATAATAGTTGTAGTTAAAATCCCTGAAAAGAGAGGTGAAAGTGCACTAGTCCATCGGGAATCCCCCTGACTCTCTTGATTAGTCACTCTGGTACGAGTACACACGGGGCAGCACATGCACTGTGTTTGGGTTCCTGAGCCCCCGGGGTGTGTGTGTGTATGCACATCTGTCTGTCTGGGTGTGCCAGCATGTGTCCATGTGTGTGTTGTCCTTGTTTGTGTGTGCCCATGTCTTTGGTGTGTTTGTGTGTGTGTGTCAGTGTGTGTCCATGTCTGCGAGCGTATGTGTGTACGTGTCTGTGAAGGGTGGTGGAGAGAAACAGGCAGTGAGATCTATGTGTGTGTGTGTGTGTGTGTGTGTGTGCGCACAGGACTGTGTGTGTGTCTGTATGTCAGAAACTCTGCCAGTGTCTAAATGTGTCTGTGTGTGTGTGTGTGTGTGTGTGTGTTTCAGTATGTGTGTGTGGCTGTGTGGACACAGATGAGTGTGAGTGTGTAATTATCAAAATGATTTCCAGGGGAGGACGGGAAGTATTGGTCCTTCCGTTGTACAGTTGTGTGTTTGAGTAAATATAGATGCATGTCTGCGAAAGAGAAAGCAAGGGGTAGAGAGAGGACGCCAGAGGGAGAGAAAGAGAGAGAGAGAGAGAGAAAGCCAGAGAAAGAGAATAAGGGATAGAGGGGCTTGCGCTTGTGGTCTGTGTCTGCAGAGATAACCGGATTAACGCTCCTCTGACATCCAGCATACAACAGGGATGGAGAGAGAGGAGGGGGCAAAGAGGAGAGACGACATAAGTGACACGGATAGGGTTGAAGAATTTATGAAGAGAGAGAGAGAGAGAGAGAGAGAGAGAAGGGGGGAGAGCAAGACAGAGGGTGGGAGAGAAAGTCACAGAGACGAAGGACGGACAGGTGAGTGACAATTCTAACTACTTGGATTTTATTTTTCGTTGCAGAGCTTCGAGACCAGTGTCTAGTGTGTGTGTGTGTGTGTGTGTGTGTGTGTGTGTTTGTGTGTGTGTGTGTGTCCCACTCTCCCGATTCCGTCAGAAAGTAAGGGCTGAAGCGCGGCCGATCTGAGCTGCCTCACAGGAGGCTGGCGGGCTTTGGCACGCTACTTCAAACGGGGCTTCTGCCGGAGCACAAGGTGACTGTTCCCTGTTTAGCTGTGAGTCTTAATTACCTCCGCTCTGATGGGAGCCCTCTCTCTCCCTCTCTTTCTCTCTCTTTTTACCCCCTCTAACCCTCTCTGTATCCCCCCATCTCTCTCTCTCTCCCTCTGTGTGTATGTATATAGTTTCTCTTTCTCTCTCTTGGCCCCAGACTAGGGAAACAGCCATCCAGCTAACTACTGATGTGACCTCGAGCGTGTCTTCAGGCGAGAAGCTATGGAGCCACAGAGAGACATACATGCAAGAAGAGGAAAAGAACAAGCCAAAGACAGAAAGACAAAAAAAGGAAAGACAGAAAAGAACGTGAAGAAAGAGAGAAAGAGGGAGTGAGGGGGGTGCAGAGAGACAGATAAAAATAGAGATGGACAGAAATAGAGGGAAAGGGGGTAGAAAAACAGGAGACAGAGTGCCAAGAGAGAGATTAAATTAATTCGAATGGGTTTACAATTTTCAGTCTAGAAGTTGCCGTGCAGCAATTTGACTTGGGCTTCCTTGGCCAAGACCCCATTATGAATTGGCTAATGCGATTGACATTGAACCACAGATAGCTTAACCTTGTAGCAAATTAAAGCCAGGGCTGTAATAATGTCATGAAAATGATCTTAGTGTCACAATGTATTACGGCTGCCAAGTCCTGAAAAGCAATGCATTATCGGCACTTCACCCAGACACCTACTACTAGATTGGGTCCCATCGCTCAGCTAGATAGATTACCTCTCCTGTGCAAGTGTGTGTGTGTGTGTGTGTATGTGTGTGATGTGGAAGTTGTCGGCCGGAGACCTTAATTAGGTGTCTCTGGTACCAGAGGTGCCCTGGTGGCCTCCCACGTCGATGCCAGGGGATTCAGAGCATGGAGGAGTGGTGTGTGTGTGTGTGTGTGTGTGTGTGTGGGGGGGGGGGGGAGAAGAAGGGGATAGGGTGGGGTGGGAGGCAAATTAAATGGAGGAGGCGAAAGAAGAAGCCTTGCGGCCACGCGGTTCCTTAAAATTAATGACGAATGAAGAGCGGAATTAATAAGCCGGCTGTGTCACGCCGAGAGTGGGGGGGCAAAGCCTCGGATCCCTCGGCGAAGGAGGAATTAGCCCTTCAGGAAAACCGTACAGCACGGATAACGACGATGGTGGCGGCCAAAACGTCGGGATGAGTGATGGCGAGGTGAAATTGAAGTTTGTGCAACTCAGCTATCTTTGGTAGGACACCGATAATTACACACAAACAACACACACACACACACACACACACACACACATACATAAATATACACTTACATACAACAGATCTGACATGGCTATACACACACACACACACACACATACAGCGTCTACAGGGATAATAATGAGGGACCACCGGCTGCTTGCGCATACGGTGGTCCTGGTGATTACTGCCTCTACACACTCTCCCGTGGGAACTTTGTGTCGACAAGGTGAATTAATTTACTCCCACCACACACAAATACCTACGCATGCACAAGCGCTCTCTACCTCCCTCACACACACTTACAGACATACACACACACGGATGAAATATTCAAATACAAACATAGCTTTACTTACTGGGGTGCTGTATCTGCTTTCATTAGTGTCTTTGTTAGTCTTTGATTCTTTCACAGTGCTTTACCCTTTCATATACTCCCTCCTCCACGCAGGCACACACACACACACACACACAGTACTCACACACCTATACACACACATACGCAAGCTCACACATATACACACATGCACTCTCTCTCTCTCTCTCACACACACACACACACACACACACACGTGCACATACATTAGAGGGTTTTGTGGTAATTGATTTAGAGCTCTGGCTGTGTGAAGAACAGACAAAGGAGAGCATCAGTAGTAAATGCATCAGTAGAACAGCTCTGTCAAAGACAGACACATTCACACACACACACACACACACACACACACACGAAAATGGAGTTGACAAACCGGCACATACATCAAACCACTAACTAGGAACAAACCTGTTCCTATTCCTCAGCTTGTTAAGGCCCCGATGTGCAGACACAGCAGCTTAGCCTGTGTGTTTGGGGAGCAAAGCAAGTCTACAGTGAGTATCCCAGTTACCAGCCAACGCCACAGCCACAGCCCGCCATAATAAGCTCAGACATCTCAGCATTAGGAATTGTAGAGCACAGACGCTTCTGTGTTCCCAGATGTAACAAATCAGTTTTTAGAAGCCTATTAGAAGCTCTAGACTGACTCTGAGCTGACTTTGGCAACACTTAGACAAGCTGTACCAAAAGTAACAAAACAATGACTCAGCCGTTAGATGTGCAATTAAACTTCAGACCAGAGCGAGCACTTACTTTTTGGTGCCCATCAGCTGCCCTCCTGTCTTATAGAGCTGCTATACCTGTACCAATACACATTTTTCAGGGCTGGCCAGTAGTGTTGCGCGGGTCGGGCGGTTACGGATAGAAGTATTGTCGGTGCGGGTGGGTCCGGGTCGGGTCAAAAAAAGTAAAAACACAATGAATTAGGCATATTGCATTAGAGACTTTCTACGGCTTTTGGAAGGCTCATTGTCATGATTCCCCTCTCCTCTCAATGCTGGCAAGAGCGGTGCTTTACGTTCCTGCATCCAACGCTTCGAGCGAGTGCGCGTTCAGCAGGTGGCGTGCTGGAAGTGCGTCGAAATAGGCTAAACCCTGGCCCAGTGGATTCTATTGCTGTCCTTCTCAGTGCTTCCAAACAGATGTCATAAATAAAGTCGGCCAATATTTTCATAGCTTAGATTGTTGAAATGTCACGGCCAGGGGCGGTTCTAGGCATTTTTGGGCCCTCGGCGAAATATGGGCATGGGGCCCTCAAAAGTAATTCTTGAAACACACACATACACAGAATAAGGGCCACCCTACACGGCACCTGTTATCTATCCTATCCTGCAAATTGAGAAAAAAAGAATGTGCCCCAAAAAAACTTCACCATGAAACAAGCTTCAGATTACTCCAGCATTTGCTTACATGGTAAGTATTGATTGCACAGATGAAACCAGACAGAGGAAAAAAGACAGGGTGAACAAAAGAAGAGACAGAGTACTCATTTAACATTTTAACACCTTAACATTTTTACAGTATAAGACTGATGCCAAGGTAAATGTAGCCTACAGGAGAGACAGAAAGAGAGTGAAAATGAGTGAGACAGTTAAGCAATAAGCCACGAGAGGCCGAAGCGGAGTGCAGTTAAACCCCTCAGCTGTTCTAAAACCAGCGCCTACTGTACGCACGGACTCGAGTGGCCTATTGATTATCTAAAACCGTTTAAGTAAATTGTTTATAAGATTTCTTTGCATAACTAGGGCCCTATGATTTCCGCGAATCTAGTAATAGGAATCTAGTTATAAAAACGGAATTTACTGATAAACACGGAATTGAACTGAATTAATTGTATCTTATAGTCCATATACTTATACTAGAACTGTTAAATTGCTATGCTTATATTTTTTATTGCCCATTTTACATATGTTCATATTTATTGCTGTAGACTTTTAATCGTGCACTGTTGCACTACTGGACTCATTTGCACTACTACCTTGACACACACCCCATTCTGGACCACAGTACATTCATGCTCATCTCTACCGTTAGTATTTGTATTCTATTGTTCCTTTTAGTAATGTTGATCTAGTCATGTTGTTTTGTTGATCTGCTTCTTATCCTGTGTAGACCTACACTGTAGTATATGTTGTGTGTAATTTTTTAAGCTGCTGGGACCTTGAATTTCCCCTTGGGTATCAATAAAGTATCTATCTATCTATCTATCGCTCTATCTATCTATCTGTTTCCGCGTTCACAAAATAAATGCGATCGCCCACTTACAAGATAAACACGGTTTCTGCCCGTTGCCACGGTTTCTCCTCCACCACGCAAACATTTTCCTCAGAGGTCGAGGCTGTTAGAGCAGGCTCAGGCTTCTTCAGAAATGAACTTATCTTAGGCAGTGTAGCTGCATTTTTCTTTCTCTGCACGTTTTTTCCTCTTAGTAGGTCTACAACCGCTGTCATAACTTCGTTGCATCTTGACTTGTTCACTGTCAGTTTTGAATTCTCTAAGTTCGCGCTCCCACACAGATTCTACTTCAACGCGTCATGAACTAGCCCAATGTAGAGCAACCAAGGGGTGTGTGTGTGTTAGGAAACATACTGTATAGACATGAATTCGATATTCTGATGCTATTTTGGTGCGTTTTTCAATTTATATAGCTGGCTAATTAACATCAGTGACAAATTTAAATTACATACATTGTTTGGTGTTCACCTAAGTGGCAGGGCTGACTGTTGGGGGCCCCCTAAACTTTGGGGGCCCTAGGCGACTGCTTTGGTTCGCCTAATGGTAAGTCCGCCCCTGGTCACGGCTTTGTTGGCTTTGTTATGCCATGAAAATGTTACAGCTTGGAACAACTTGAGTTGGCTTTGTTATGCCATGATTATGTTACAGCTTGGAACAACTTGTGTCTTGTAGGCCTACAGGAAAAATGTGTTTCATTTTTGGCAATCCTTTAATAAAAACGACAAATCGATCGTTAGTTTTTTTGGCGTTGTTTCATGCATAGACTAATTAATCCTTCATCAAGTTGTGTCATCATCTTCAAGGCGCAAATCGTTGTCATTTGGATACCATTGTTCCAAATTAGTCCTCTCCGCTTAACTGGTAGCTAGGTTCCGCAACAGTAGGGTCGGGTCGGATTTGGGTCACGGTTTGACCATTTTTTTGGCGGGTCGGGCGGGGCGGTTCGGATCTCCTGATGGGTCGGGTTGGGGCGGGTTTTAAAAAAGCCTGACCCGCGCATCACTACTGGCCAGAAAAACAGGGCATTCAGGGCTGGCCAGAAAAAAACATGGAACCTTCTATTCAAACCAAATCCATTCAATATATCTGACCTAACCTACAGGTGTTCTGTGTCTGCCTCTGTGGTTACATAACATGTAACCACGTGTGTGTGTGTGTGTGTGTGTGTGTGTGCGTGTGTGTGTGTGTGTTTTAGTGTCTGTGTGTGTTTGAGTGGCTGTGTGTGTAGGAAAAAAAAAGAAGAAAGCACATTCTCACCTCAACACTGTCAGGTCACACCTGCAGTTTTCTGGAAAGGAGGTGAAAAGGTCACAGTAAGCATTCCCAGCATCTCATTGGTCAAAACCCAAATCAATCAGCCTGTCGTCATCCTCTCCTCTCCTCTCTACTCTGAGGATAGGAGCTGATCTGATGCAGTTAGGCCAGTGTGGGAACAGGGCTCAGCTACGATCTTCTTGCAGTCTTGTAGACCTCGCTCACTTGCAAATAACATAAACCAACATGTGCACATAAATGAACACAAAGACTCAGAGCATGACAAGAGTAAGACTGTGTATGTGTGTGTGTGCATGTCTATGTCTGTGTGTGTGTGTGGTGTGTAAAGATTAGTGTGAATTAAACATCTTCATTCAACCCATCACCAAGGGGCGTCTCAGCTGCCATGTTAGTGACTGCCTGGCTTGCAGTTCACTCTGTGGCCATGCTGCTGTCTACTCATGTGGACAGCGATGAAGCAGTGTACATGTATGTGTGTGCACACATCACTCAGCACGCCTACATGCACTGAGAGAATATGGAATTTTGCCTATAAGTCTGATTAAAACTAAAACTGACTAAAACTTTTGAAATACTTTTGTATCCTGCTTTTGTATACCTTGGTCCAGCTGACATTGAACTGACCACGATTAAGACACCTGGATAATGTGGTTAAAGTATATCGCTGAAATTTTTTCCTATGCATTAATATTATTATTACTCTGATACTTCTGTGAAACTATTTGCTTTATATTGCCAAAAGCTTGATTTTTATGTGCATGCAAATGTGAGTGTGTGTGTGTGTGTGTGTGTGTGTGTGTGTGTATCAGTATACCAATGTGTTAGTGAGATTGTTAATTTGTGTTTGTGTGTTTTACCATGGTTGTGTGTCAGTGTGCTTGCTTGCAGGCGTCTGTGTGTGTGTGTGTGTGGAGGGGTGAGAGAATGTCTCATATATAGGACTGACTGATTGCGTCTGGGCTGCTCCTCTCCTCTCTCACTAAGTTGGCCAAAGTTGGGGAAGGGCCTCTACAGCGCCCCCTGTCAGGCCAGTGTTAGTTCACACTGGCTCATTTGCCTCCTTTTCCCTCCCTCTCTACCCCAAGCTGGTGGGTGCTGAGCTCTCTGGTCCACAATGGCTGCTGTGCATCACACAGGTGGGTGCTACACATTAGTGGTGGTGGTGAGTAAGGTTACAATGTGCTTTGGGGGTCTTGAAAAAAGCCATATAAATAACTAGAAGTGATATGGGCATTCAATGACCTAGTCTCTGTATAACCTGGAAATCATAACGGCTTAAGGCGGAAGCAAGGCCTAAAGAAATATTTTAGTTTTGCATCACTCAAATCCATAATCTAGACATACGTGTACTATATGTAGACATACGTGTAAAAATTATATATTTGCAAATGCGTAGTTTGATTTTTTTTTTTTAGTAGAGGTATGCCATTTTAAAGATGTAGGTCTAATTGCAAAGAAAGCCACCTAATGCTATCCGAAACCCAAATCACTTTTGTAACCCACCGTGATTATTTCACAGCATGATTATGGTCACAGCGCAATCAATATGTTTATTAATGAATACCTAATATTTAAAAGGAAAATAAATAAATAAATCATCTGTTCCAAAACTTGGAGGGACTCTGTAGCCCAACACTCACTGACCACTGTAAATTTGTGTAAATTCCATACGCACCTGTATTTATCCATGAATGTTTTTTCCTCAGAACCAGGCCCTAAGTCTCCCAACCTATCCGATGTTGCTAAGCTAGAGCAACCCATCCCAGTTGCCTCCCAGTGGCACCAAGTAAGACATCACTGCCACAGAGGGGTCGTTTATTGGCGCTGGTATGGTAAACATGGGTGGTAGGAAGGCAATATGGCAGATCCTTGATCTGTGCCGCTGAATCATCTCCTACCCAGTGTTGTTTTTCCCCCCCTCCTTCCAACAGATCACAGCTCACAAGCGCAAGGATGCCAGCCAGCATGCTCTCCCTCAGACATGGACACCTGCGGAGAAGCTGACAGAGCTCTTACTGCGCACGGAGGAGAGGGATGGAGAGAGAGAGAGAGAGAGGGATGGAGGAAGAGGGAGTGATAGGGAGGATGAGAGAGACAGGGTGGAGGGAAATGAGGAGAGTGAGAGAGGGGAAGAAGAACAAGTGGGAGAGACAGCAGGAACAGAAGGGAATATAAACAGAGAGAAAAGAGAGGATCCATCTGCTTACTGCACGACCAATAAGGTTGGATCCAAGGTACCCATCTGACAAACATGCCACAGATATAATTAAGTACATCAAGCACTATACCGTTTGTTGTGAGATGTTCAGACAGGCGTTTACATTTAAGCAAGTACAACACACAAGGGGACGTAAAATGAAGAGCACAGTGAAGACAGTGTGGCATTGCATAGACCAAGGATGAGGTCCTGAAGACTTTCACGGGGTTACTGAAATAAAGAGCTTTTGGTTTGGTTTTTCCTTCATTCAGCAGCACGTGTGTGTGTGCACTTTCTACACACATACTGTATAGTACACACACACAGCTTGTGCAAACACTTTTGGCTGTTGTAAAAACATCAATTATAATGTTTATTTCATGACTTCTTTTGTAATGTTGCTAGGTCATTATTCTGCCAAGCATGATATTTGCCGTGTTCCACACATGGTTTCCAGGCTTTGGTAATGCAAATGTAAATATGTCTTTTACGGTGGGCAAATGAGCATGCTGAATTGAACAGCACCAAATCAAAACGGGCCAAGTGAGGAGGCATGAATATTTACAAGTCATTCAGGTGTTTACAAACACACACACTCACACACACACCCTCCCTCTCACAGAGCAAAAGGATGACCATGAATAGCACACATAGCTAAACATGCAAAATGTGGAAACTGGCACAAAAGAAAAAGCTGTGATGGGTGTTGGATGAAATGACAAACGTTTTTTTAAGCTCCACAAAAGGCTATATGACACAGGACAAGAGTGGAGATAGAAAAGGAAAGTGTGGGGACTGGGGAGAGAAATGGAAAAAAATCCTTTTATTCTCATGACTCAGTGTGTGTGTGTGTGTGTGTGTGTTTGAGAGAGAGTGAGTGTGTTTGTGTGTGTGTGTGTGAGAGAGAGAGAGAGAGACAGTGCTTGCAGAAACAAGCTCAACAGCATTATTACCGAGAAAGCCGGAGCTAAGGTTTATGTTTTAATGCGGGGTGGTGTAATACCCTTTAATCAAGCCTGTGAACCTGTTCTGTGTAGATGGATGAGGGACGGGGGGGGGGGGGGGGGGGGTGCTGAATGGTTTACCTTTTCCATACAAAACATATAATTAAAGTTTACGTCTACAGGTGCATAGGAAAAGGAGAGACACACACAAAAAAACATTTAGGTGCCAACACAGTTTTCAAATGCAGATCTACTGCAGATCACTGTGAGCAAGCCTATTCCTTTGCTTGTCAGTTAGAACTGATGTTGTCTAAGGACAACAGTCTAGGTATTTGGAGAGCAGAGCAAGTCTACAGTGCCAATGTTTGCCATAATAAGCTCAGACATTAATTAGGCTTTGTAGTGCACAGGCGACAATCCATTCCAAAAAGTAAAAAAATTGATTTTTAGTTTAAGTTGACTGCCGGTTGTATAATCAGAACAACAACAAAAAAACTTCTGCATATGTGGTTATATTCAGTGTGTATCGGTTGTCTTGGGGATCATCATATCTGTGGCCTAACCATGTTAGTGTTCTAGCAGCTGTTCACTGTTGTGGTATTGGCCCAATATCTTAATTTCATTACACTTTATTAGCACTAACATTACAATTACACTTATGCACTAGCCTATACATGTAGGACATTTGAATGAATATGAGTTGGATATTTGAGTGTATGGGCTGGATGACATATGGTTGAAGGAATGGGTAGGCTACTCTAATTATTGAGGTTTAGCATACCAAAGGTAAAGGGCAGAATCTATGTTGTATGATGTCTGAGAAATCCAAAATTTTGCTGACTACCCATAATAAAGCCAAACTGCAGATTTTAGCTTTACACACCTCAGAAATCATAGAATGCTAACCCCGCCTACAGTCGTTGTTGATTGGTTAAAAGTTTCTGCAGTCCCGCCTTTTGCCTAATCGCTCTAAACCTCACCAAACCATTCATCCCCACAGGCGATCGACGTTACCGACACCTATCATAGCCCCTCCAGAGACTTACCACGAATTTCCAAAGGACTAATTCTTGATAACACTTTTAGACAGAGTACAGAAATAAATCACGTAACTTTGTCAAGGTACTTTAGTTGGACTTCTAGAGTATCAAGACCACGAGTTTAAAATGCTATATGGAAATACTTTTTAACACGGAAACGCACGTAGGCTACTATCTTATTCTTGGAGGACGTCCAACACACCTGCAAGAAGGAAAAAAGTAACTTGCTGAAGAAACTTTCGGTTTCAGCTGTGGCAACTGGCATCTGTGGGATTCTTGCTGTGATTTAAAATTTAAACACACTCGATGTGCGACGCACATATTGGCAGTCAAACACACATGGATTCCACATAGGATTGGATGTAATTTCTCTAGTTTATTTAAAAATTGCAAACAAACTTTGTCTATTACAGGCTACGTTTGAGAAGTGCATACACTTCTGCTCAACTTCGTATTATTCTTTCACTTAACCGTGCCCAGCCGGACATACCGCTGACACGGGCCCAGTGAAAGAGCGCACCGGCTTGCTGCCGTCATGGGCTGGCGTCAGTATCCCAGTACTTTCACCGTATGGACAGTGACTGTTCTGGTGATCGAGCTTATTGGCACGGCCTTGGGGAAGAGGCACGTAGTTTACTGGAACTCAACAAACACAAAGTAAGTTTGACTTCTCAAAATCACATTTCGCGGATTTCCCTCTGTGTGTGACGTTTAAACTGTGAATGAAATGATAAAGACAAACCAAGAAGGGAAGCTGATGTGGCTCTGGTGTTTCTGTTAGAAACTTTGTTAGTGAAAACCATCCATAAGCTATAGTTGTTTCTCTCTCCTCTGACTGGTAAGCTGTTGGGGGTACGCCAAGCACTCTTCAACGTAAATGTCACTTTCCATTAGGCTTCAGCTCACAAATACCCTTGATGGGCGTAGCGGCTGGTTCAGCTTCAAATGCCAATTCAGCCTAGTGAGTAAGCGCAAAGACTCTCAAAGAGCGTGAAGTCGCGTCATGCTCGGAGTGTTTTTTATCAGCTAAAAGGCGAACAGGACACACCTGCTGTTCATAATTAGGGTCCAAAATTTAGGCCGTCAAGAACAGAAAAGATCTTCTCGCGAGGGGATCTCTTACAGAAGGTTCACTCAGACAAATGGCAAATGTGGTCTGTCAAAAGAGATTCATGAATAAATGTAGTGCTAAATTGGTTCAGATGGGGTAATGGGTTTCGTGCAAATTAGGCCATAGCCAGCAATAGCCCTGCTGGATTGTAGTGTGCTGTAATTGTTTAATTGGTGGTCATTAGTCAGATGGAATGCTAGCTCACCTGCAAACCCAGGTGTGCACAAACGGTTGATTGGTGGTCTCTTCTGTGGCCCTGAAGAAAGGAAGGACACAGCCAGCAGGCCTAGACAGCATTTGTAGGCCACTGTTGGTGCCTTACAGATAATAGTTGTTTTAGGTTAAATGAGAAATTCTGTGTGATCAGTGTGACCTGTCAATAGTGTTCAAGGCCACTCAATGCTGACTGTAACAAAAAGAGAGACGATATGATGTAGCATGTATTTAATAACTAATTATAAATAGTATAAATGTAATCATGCATGTAACTAATGTAAAGTAATGGGGCATAATGGAAGTTACCGTGCACAATTAACTTGAGTGTAAGCGTTGCTGGTTTATGTTGTATCAGTTTGACACTGAGGCTATGTCCACACGCAGACAAAACACACGTAATTTCCAAAACGTGTTCTGTAAACATGGAGCCAGCTCAGAAAATGTGTGCTACCACATGAATGTACGCAAAACGAGTGAAAACGATGTAAAACATACACCAAACCTGCTGGTGGCACTGTGACAATGTATAAAACGGAACTACGCAACAACAGACAACAAAACAATACATATGCGCATGCGCATGTAACCAGGCTTTATAAGTTTATGTATGCAACATTGAGGAAGTGCAGATAAAGTCAGGTACAAACTTCTTCCTCTTATCAGTCTTGGCACTTATCAGTTCCCCCCCCCTGCAGCTCTTCAGGCATGGAGCTTGCAGCTCAGTTAGTAGCAGTAGACTGGGTAGGGTGTATCCTCTGGCCTCAGGGTGTCTGTACGGTTCAGTGGTTAAAGATCAGATCAATTAAGATTACAGAACACACATACAACCACAATATATCTCAGCGAGAACAATGTGTTCCTCTACTCTCATCTGATCTGCAAGAAAAGAGGAGTGAGTCAGTGATTTGAGAAAGAGAGAGAGAGAGAGAGAGTGAGAGAGAGTCACACAACAAGTTTGGACACATTGCTTTTACTTGAGAAATACCAGAAAGGCCAAGCCTTCTCTTCACCCCTCCCTTCCCTGGACCTACATGCACGTTGCAGCGTTTCGCTGTTTGTCTCTGTGTGATGCCACCCAATGAGATGCACACCACTGACACGCCAAATCACCCTGCGAAACAAACAGCTTTAACAGATCAATTATTATTCGAGGAGGGGGAGATGATTATTAGAGAAAATAGTCTTATTAAATCTCGTTTAAGCACTATAAGCCACTTTTATCTGCAATCAACTCACTGATGCCTTTCACACGCAGAGACTGTGTATTAATTTAATCACACACACTGTTGTGATTGGTATAATCCAGACAGGGAAGAAAAAAATCACACACACATACACGCTCTCCATGGTTTGTTTTTCCATCACGGCTCTCCAGAGCTGCGTTTATGATGTAATAAGGTGAAGAAGACAGAGCACACACACACACACAGTCAAATTAAAGGCCTGGGCAATTCCATTCAATCAAAGTGCCGATGATTGCGCCTCCACAGGCCACACAACAACCCGAGCCAGGCACACTTTTGCAGGCGGACTTTCCAAGTGGAGCCCCAGTCCCTTCAAATCTCCGCCCTTTCTCTTGGTAATGATTAACCAAGCAAACCTGTGCAATGCAATCAGCAATCAACCAACCTAGCCTGAGATAATTGCTTTTTTTCTGGACTGCTGAGGAGGCAAAAGGAAAACAAGTTCACCCCTCATCCTCTCCCACTCACCTCGACCTTGTTTTGTTCCAAGTAGTGTACGGTTTCGTAAAACCAACGTCTGCTCGACCGAACTTATCTTTGCTTTGCCAAACTTTTGACCACACTTCCGTTCTTTGAAGATGTTTATGAAATTGTGTTCTCTGGAACGACACCAGTTTCCCATTTGGAAACTGCACATAAATTACACATTAAACATGCTAGGAAAAAGCCCACCCCACTCCTGATTTTTTTGTGTTCCTTGCATAACTCTCTCCCTCTCTCTTTTTACATTCCCAGCGAACAGTGTATGCATCGCAAGGCAACACAAATATTATGATGGGAAAACACAATAGTTTGTCCTGTCCAGGGGTTCCGTTATGATAGTGGCTGTGAATTTCCAGTGAGGCACAGACCCCACTGCGCGGCAGCGTTGAAAGCAGGCCAGGCTGGTGGTGCCAGCAACCTTGTGTGTGTATTTGTGTCGACACGTCCACACGGAGGCATTTCGCCTCAAAAGCCAGGCGGCTCAACAGTCCTCTGCATAATAACCTGGTTAGACCTACATTTGATTTGTTTGTATGTTTTTAGACCTAAATGAATGTGCTAAGCCGCACACACTGTAAGTATATATTGTTAGGGCTGGGTGTGTTTTTGTGTGTGTATGTGTGCATGGAGTGCATCCCCAGGAAATGGCTTTGAATGGGGGCAGGGGGAAATGCAGGGAATGAGTGAGTTCTCCATTCACTGCTCCTTGTCTCCAGTGTGTCGTGCCTCTGCTTCAGACCTTGTGTGTGTGTGTGTTTTCTTAAAGGAATGTTTGGTTGGGTTGTGTGGAGCCAAACCCTCTCTGGCTCCGGCCTCACCTCGACACACAAGCAAGGAGCACTTCACATAACCTGGGGGG
>JAGFZM010000050.1:61156-66156 GCA_017657215.1 Limnothrissa miodon
TGTGTGTGTGTGTGTGTGTGTGTGTGTGTGTGTGTGTGTGTGTGTGTTTGTGCGTGCGTGTGCATGTGTGTGTGCACACTCACACTAGCAGGGCAAGAGTTTGCACTTGGCTTTCTGTGTACCTAGGGTGAAAAATATGCACTGTGCAAGGGTGAGACAAAGGTAGAGTGTTGGTGGGAAATGGCAGAAGTCGATGTAGAAAAGTTTGGCTGACATTGTGCAATGTGAGGAGTTGGCCATTTTAAAATAATGAAAACTTCTTGGTGCAACTCCAGTGTAAAGAAAAGATAATCAAAGTAGCTCCTGAAAGCATCAGAATTAATGTTACCCTACACTTGCATGAGACAGCATTGCATAATGCCAAACTCTCATGGGTTATTTATCCAATATTTTATAACTTGCATTGCTTTTCATCAGCCCTGTGTTACAGTGAGGCGGTGTTATTATCATTAAGCCACAAAAAGACTCATTCAAAATTGGTGTAGTGATAATTATCTAAGGTGGGGATGGATTAACAATATGAACACTGCACTTCTATTATCATCCCAAATTCAAATTAGTGTCATATTGGTGTATTAGCTGCCCTTCTCGGAACTTAAAGGCAATGTGGGGCTAAGGGCTACATTAGAATGTTAACTGTCTCATTGTGTAAGAACCCAGGAGGAAATTAATGTGTTTGTTCCTCATCACACAGCAATTAGCGTATCCAGTCCATGACTGTTTCTGTTCGATCGCGGTGCGTGTGCGTTCACGGTGCATGTGAGTCTGTCTGAAACAGTTTGCACTGGCTGACCATGCATAGTAAACCTCATATTCCACGCGATGTGCACGGTCCACTCTATTAACACATTCGAACTCAAATCGCTCTGTGAATATGTACATAGATAAAGTCTACTGCATGTCCACCTCCCTGTTTGAATCTCCTGTGCAACATGAAGCCTGCATGATGCCTGACCTGCAAGTTGTTTCCCAGGCAAAGTGAAGGTGTGAAGCCGTGAAAGGTTAGCGCAATGGCTCCATTCTGAAAAGCAATCTACATGAGCTATTGGAATGTTTACTAGGCTATTAGCTGCTAATGTTTCCCTGTGGAGATGATCAAAGGTTCAGAACACCTGCATTTAGCCTGATTGACTTTTCATTACTCCCTGTGTAGCTCACGCTGGAATAGACAGTTTCACGGGGAAATTGTTTTCCGAAATGCAGTTATTATAGTGTTCTGGACAGTGTACACACTGTTTTATTGATGGCTCAATGCTAAGTGTCTGCATGCCATCAGGACTGAAGATTAATAATGTTTTAAAGTAGGGCTGGACAATTAATTGCATTTGTAATATAATCGCAATTTTGAAAAGCACAATTTCGAAATCGCAGAGGCATGCAATTTTTTGTTTTGTTTTGTAACTGCATAGACTTAATGCATAGTCTTGTTTGTTAGCCACACTCTACACATGTTAAACGAAGATTGGGGTAACGCAACAAGATATTCTCTTGAATAAAAATATACTGATTAATGAGTAGTTCATTTTAATAATAATAATAATAATAATAATAATAATATCTTGGTTTTATATAGCGCCTTTCAAAATACCCAAGGTCGCTTTACAGTATGTAGGCATGTGTAATGTAAGCATGTAAGTGGGGGAGGGGGGGACTAGAGGCCAAAGGCCTCTGTGAAGAGATGTGCTTTGAGGTACTTTTTAAACAGGGGTAGTGAGGGGGCACATTGGACATGAGGGGGTAGCTTGTTCCAGAGAGTGGGGGCAGCTACATTAAAGGCTCTGTCGCCAAAGGTCTTTTGTCTGCTGCGGGGGACGGTCAGCTGGCCCTTGGAAGAGGACCGCAGGGATCTCAATCTCAAAATTTTCTATTTTTAATTAGAGATTGTGTACAAATATGCATATTAATGAAACATATGTGGTGCTTGTGGTTTTTATTGTGAAAATAAATCGCAATAAAATCGCAATCACAATATTGGTTGAAAAAATCGCAATTTAGAATTTTGGCAAAATCACACAGCCCTATTTAAAGGGACATTTGGTCCAGGTTGTTCCATACAGAAAATGCGTATAACAGACCTAAATTAGACAATGGATACTAAAGCTATTACAATATGTTCTGTTCCCCTAAAGCAATCTAGGGTTAAGTGACACACTGGATACTACTATTTTTATAGAGGCTACCATTCTCCAGCCCTTTAACTTTATTCACTTACAGATAATGCATAGGGAAATCTTTAATATTCACAAATACTATTTGATATATTTTTTTCTGCAATGTTTATTACCCATGGCCTGTATTTTTCTTTTTTTCATTTTTGCTAAGTTGAAGTGGTATATGTTGTTATTCAGGCTGCAGCATTCTTTTACAATCTCGTGCTGAATTAAGAAAAAGAGCGTTACTTCATTATTATTAACATCACAATGCAAAGAAATGCACATACTGCAATTGGCAAGTGCATTCTTTTAAGTGTTGCTTGCAAGTCAGTTGTTTTATAATAGGTAAATAATCTGATTATTTAGTGGTTATTTCTTTTTCCCTGAAAAAATAAGCCCAATGCCCATTCAATATTTACATTCTAGCTACACCCCTGGGTTTTTGGCCATATTGCACCTTCATGTTAAAATTGTTGAAACAAGGCCTCTAAATTGAGAATATATTTGGGTGTGACCTTAAAATTCTTGTTTCTGATGTTTGAGCAATGCGAACAGCTTCATACGTAAGCAGTTGTAAGAATGTTCTTGCGCTTAAACTCATGGTTGGAGAATAGAGGATAGTATACTACAAAGATAAGGACTTTGGTCTAACCACTAAAACCCATTGTTTTCAACAGTGCTGTTTTTAAAATGCCCCCTAGCCATTCAAGATGCATGTTGATGGGTGCTTTTTAGATTGAGAGACTCAATGTTTGGTAATGTGGTTATGTTTTTTTTTTTTTTTTTTTTTTTTTTTTGGTAATTGAGCTGTGCATTGTAGCAGGTGTCAGAGGGGCGCAATCGTTGCGATTGATTAGCTTGTCAGACTTGTGTTTGAGCGAGTTCCAATCGACATGGAGCCATAGCACTGACTGAATGGCGAGTGTCTTTGTCACAAGTATTGATCAGCTGAATGATTAGCGGGATGCAAGACGTACTGATAGGTTGAACTTCCACTAAGTGCTCGCTTACGCTGTATCTTTTTATGTTTGTCTGGAGGAGTCCAACCATTTATAGGACACACACACGTACACGTGCACACACACACACACACACACACACACACACACACACACACACACAAAAATACATAAAGACACTGAATTACACACATACCGTCATATAAAATACCCCCATGAAAATTGCAGAATCTTACTCAGATCAACATCAATACACCCCAAGGAAAAGCCTTGTCTACAATTACCAGCACTGACTGCAAATATTTCATTTTTTATTGTTTGTTCCCACAAGAGAATCATGCCTGAAAGAATTGAAAACTGTTTGTAAATCATTTATTAATACTTAATAAATATTTGATAAGGCTCTAATAATAGTAATTAGAAGTAGAAAGTTCAGTAATCACATTTGTTACCCGTCTATAAGGCTATTTTCTCTTTCTCTCTTGTTTGTTTTCATCTGTCGTTTTTCCACACTTAACTCAGGATGACTGCCCCCCTGCTCTGTTCACGCTCCCTCCCTCCATTCCTCCCCTCTTTTCCTCTCCAGTGACTCTTCACTCGCTCCCTCACTTGCTCGCTCTGTCGCTCTTTTACAAAGACTCCTGGTGACAGACCTGCACCAGCCATCCTGCTTCCACCTCCTCTCTTTTCTTCCTCTCCTCCATGGTGCTCCACTCATCTGTCTCTTGCTTTCTCTCCCACTGACACACACATACACACACACACACACACACACACACGTATGATGCATAATATTGCACACACACACACATATATAATGCATAATGCACACACACACACACATATGCATGAACACGTATACCGTAAATATTTACGCACACAAACACATATACACACACACACACACACACAAACACCCAACAAACATGTCATACACCCACACCTATGCCCGCATAGTGTGGGTGTATGACATGTTTATTGCTGAAAGACCAATTAAATTCCATCTTGTCTTCCCTGTAGTCCAGCAGGCTTTCTCCAGGGTCACTAATTAAACGAGCCTTGCCATCACCACACACACACACACACACACACACACAAACCACCTCGACCACTGCTCTCTCTCTCTCTCTCTCTCTCTCTCTCTCTGTCTCTTTTGCTCTCCTCTTCTTTCCCCCTTTTTTGCCTCACTTTTCACCTTTTTCCACTGACCCACTGTTTTTCTCTCCCAACTTTTAAGTCACTTCTGCTTTCTCATCCTTATTTGCAACTCACTACTACTTGTTCTCCCTCTTTCTCTGTGTGCGTGTTTTTGTGTGTGTGTTTGTCTGTGTGTGTGCTGAGCTCTGCTGGCCTACAGTATGAACCAGCTTACCCGGGTCCATTCTATGCTAATGCTGAGCTGATTAGGGAGCTTTGACTTTTCCTCAAAGCATTGTGTGTGTTTGTGTGTGTTGAGGTTTGCCTGTATTCTTTTTGTGTAATATTTGCATATAGCTGGTATCTCTATGTTCCAGTGTGTGTGTGTGTGTGTGTGTGTGTGTGTGTGTGTGTGTGTGTGAGAGTGAGTGAGTGAGGCTCAGAGATTTTGGGAAAGGTTTTCAGAAGCCTAAAAAATGTAGGTTTTTGCAGACACATACTTAACAGTACCTTATTGTTTAAATTGTTGTAAACACACACACATACACAAAAAAACTCAATCCGATTCAAACAATGACACAGCTTGGGGGTAACATTTGTCAAGTCAAGTCAAGTCAAGTCAGTTTTATTTGTCAATTTCTTCACATGTACTCGACATACAAAGGAATCGAAATTACGTTTCACACTTGTCCCATGCGTAGATGTTGACAACAATAAAGTGCAGATGCACAACAAGAAAAACAATTTAAAC
>JAGFZM010000050.1:71156-79701 GCA_017657215.1 Limnothrissa miodon
TGTCTGGTGGTGGTGTTTGTGTGTGATTGGGAGATGGCAGATGGAGAAATCCACACTCTCCACATTCTTTAAAGGTTTAACTCGATGTAATGCTTTGCGTGACAACATTGTGGCGTGTGAGACCCACAGTGTGTGATTGTTGTGCGCATGTGACCATGTTGCCAGTGTGTTTTGTGGATCTGTGTATATTCAGGGCAGAGTGTGTTTATGGGGACAAAACAGTATTCGCATCCATATGTTGCTGTTTGATAGTTCCCTACACTCTGCTTATCCTTCCAGGAAACCTGAATGATTGACCCTCTTTTTTCTTTTTTTTCTGTCCCCCTCTGTGTGTCTGTCTCTCCCTCTCTTTCTAGCGCTTTCTACAGATGATGGCCCTCCCCTGCCCTGTATGAAGATTCGAGTCACTGTTTGCTGTTCGTCCAGTGAGTGTGCTCTCTCTCTCTCTCTCTCTCTCTCTCTTATGCTAGCTCACTCTCACTCGCGCACACGCACACACACACACACACACACACACACGCAGACACAGTGTGCTGTGCGTCCAGTGAGTGCTCTCATCCTTTCATACCCTCTATTCTTCATCCCTCCTTTTTTTCTTTTGACAAATAGCCTCCCCATTTCTCCTCCACCTCCTCCTCTTCCCCCTCCTCCTCTCCCTCGTTTCCCCTGCTGCCTCTCACGCACTCACCAGAGTTTACCCTTCTTGCACGCGAGCTGCCGCTCGATATGAGACGTGGCCACTCTCCTCGCTCTCTTTTTCTCCCTCCCTCTCTTTCTCTCTCTGTCTTCCTCTCTCGCTCTCTTTCTGTCTCACTCACACACACTCTCTCTCTCTCTCTCTCTCTCTCACACACACACACACACACACACACACACACACCTTGTCACTGCTAAGAGTAATATACGAAGTGGCATCATGGAGGAGGGAGGGTTCTAGCTTCATGTTGCTCCGTAAGGTTTTCAGTCATTCAGTTTCATAGGACTTGTCATTCCTCCACATTGTTTCCGGTCATTCCGGTTCTTGTTACCTGCTTTCTGCGGTCTTATGAATGTGTGTGTGTGTGTGTGTGGGGGGGGGTGATGGAAGACAGACAGGTAGACATGGGACTGAAAAGTGATCGAAAGTGAGCATACAGGCTGATATGCTTTGTGTGTGTGTGTGTGTGTGAGAGAGGGAGAGGAAAAAGACAGACAGGTAGACGGATAGGGACAGAGAGATATAAAGAATGACTATGTAGACTGTGTGCTTGTGTGTGTGTGATGGGGAGAAAGAGAGTTATAATGTCTGTGTGTGTGATGTCTACGTGCACATTGCTGTGTGTGTGTGTGTGTGTGTGTGTGTGTGTGTGTGTGTGGCGGGGAGGGTGGTTGTGACATGTAAAGCGAGACATGCTCTCTCCCCCTCCTCCTGTGTGCCTGGCCGCTCTGGGAGCTGTGGCAGTGCGGTGAGCGCCCGAGGGAAAGTTGACCTTCCGCTCGAGTGGCCAGATCAGGGATCAGCAGGGAACGCTGCCCACTTAGCGCAGGAATGCCTGCCCTGGTCCGCCCAGCGAGCCTGGGAACGCCGGGCCCAGTCCGCCAGCTGTCCCACCCAATTCTCCTCTACATCCCGCTTCATGCCAGACAGACAGACAGACAGACACACACACACACACACACACACACACACACACTCACCTCATGCTAGGCAGCCAGACCCCCCGCCAGTAGGCCACTCAGCCCTCCACTCCCTATTCCTTCCAAGCCATGCTCCAAAGTAGCCCAACTAATGAGAGTCTTACTACACAAAGGCACGCACACACACACACACACACACACACACACACACACACACAGTAAGGCTGAAACCTTCTTTCACAAATATGCATATAAACATTGAAGTATCAGAAATAAGACGGAAGTGCTGTATTACACACAGAAACTCAAAGGCATGCACTCACACATACACACACACACACACACACAGGCAGACACACACCCACACACATCAGGTCTCCCTGAATTCTAGTTAAGTGTGTGTTTTAAAAGGGAGACACTCAGGCATCCATCATCATCTCCTCAGCTCATTAGCGGCTATTGGCATTAAATTCATATTAAATGAAAATCACATTAAATTATCTTTATTTCCTGGTTAATGCATTAAACTCTGTTAGCTGTAGTTCATTTAAATATGCAGTATATATTTTAAGGTTGCTGTAGTTCATTTAGAGGAGAAGAACTGTACTTTATAACTGTACTTTTCATTTTTTTTTTTTTTTCCATTTTCTTGCCTGAGTGACTTGAGTGAGGTGAACAGTGTCAGGTTTTTCAAGACCTGAATCTAGAATTGTTTTCACTTTTAGATAGTTGCATAACAGTTGTTTATGTCTGGGTTAAGGCCTTTCTTTTTTTTGTAAATGAAAAAACGTAATATTCATGCAAATATTTGACAGCACCCGTGTGTTAATCATGCCTCATCCCCCTTTAATTAAGCCCGTCTCTGGTTTCAAACTTGTAATTACTCATAGTTACTTTACTCATGGCATCCTTGATCTCAGCGCTAATCCCATTGCCTCTCTCGAATAAACATCAAGGTCTGTGTCATAACGCAGCGTTTTTTTTTTTTTTTTTTCCATTGTTGATTTCATTCAATACCAATAACGGCAAAAAAATCTGCAGCAGCAGCCCAAGTGCTCTCATCAAGTGCAGTAATCAAACTTCAGGGATTAGTGAAGTAATTCCTTGTGTGTGCGTGATCATGGGTGGCTGCAGGCCCTTCCCAGCGCTGCTCTGGCGCAATGCGTTTGATTAGGCATCCAAGCGCAGCACTCCTGTTTGTGTTTGTGTATGTGTTTGTGTGTGTGTGTTTGTGTGCGGGGCCTGATGAGGGCTACTAAAGAAGGGCCACTCCAGGGGGCCAGAGTGTCAGATGGACTCTCTGCTGCTGGTGCCGGGTGTGGAGCAAGTAGTGCTGGCACAGCTTAAGGGGCAGCATCTTGGATGTGTGTGTGTGTGTGTGTGTGTGTGTGTGTGTGTGTGTTTGTGTTCAATGGTGTCAGAGACATGCCACTCTGATGGGCAGTTCAATCAACTTTTACTCAAAAGAGAATTTACATCCTGAAGATAAGTTTTTCTCCCTCTCACTTTTCAGTCGTTGCACACACACAATCACACACGATCACACACACACACACACACATACAATCACAATCACACACGATCACACACACACACACACACACACACACACTGTCATTTACTCTCTCACTTGTGTCTTTGCTGCCCATGTAAATCTTCATCCTTCAGCTTTTCTTTAACACAGACGTGTCTTTCTGCTCTTTCTCTCTCTCACACACACGCTCTCTTTCCCTCCTTCTCATACTCTAACCGAAACTAATCCAGACTAAACTAGCTTTCCCATTTTTTTTGTTTCCTCTCTCTCTGTCTTTGCTTTCTCTATCTTTTCCTTTCTCTCTTTCTCTCCTCTCTCTCTTTTTTTCTCATCTCCTGTCATTCCTGAAGTGGCACTAATCTCGTCCTCTCTCCGTTTCTTCTTCTCTCTCCTCTCCTCCCCCGTTTTTATGATCTGTCGTTGTCGGAGCAAAACTAATCTCGGCTCCATCCACTGCAGAGTGTCGCCCAGCCCACCACCACCCCCCACCCCCCTCCACTAGTTCCAGTGTCAGTTCTTCTGTTCTCTCCTAAAACCAGTATTCACCCTGTCATTCACCTTTTATTTGTCAAAAAATCCGTTTGTCCTTTCTTCTGTCTCCTACCCTCACCTCTCTGCTCTGACTCTCCACTCTTCTTCCTCTTCCTCTGAATCCCTCTGTTTTCTCTCCAAAGGGGAGCAGGGCAGAAATGCTCGCCATTGTTCTTCTCTTTTAATTGTCCATCATCTCCCTCCATCCCTTTGATTCCCTCTCTCCCCTCCTCTCCTCTCTTCCGGCCCTGCCTGCAAGCGCTCTGTGGTACTTGGGCACTCCTCTCCGTCAGACCTGGAGATCTTGCAAACCAGCTTCAATGAAGATGGCCAGGAGGAAAGAAAGGAAGAGAGTTGGAGAGAGAGAAAGAGAGAGGGAAAGGAGAAAGATAAAAAGATAGATGGAGCAAGGGATAGCAAGTGAGGGGAAGGAGGAAGAGAGGAAAGGTGATGCATTTTTTTCCCCCTCTTGTTCTGAAACACTGTGCGCAGCTGCTGTGCTGCTCCCTCCGGTAACGCTATGCCGCTCACTTTTGGTTCCTTCCTGTGGCGCCAGCCTTTCATGTGTCTGTCAGTGCCATGTGGATTGCAACGGCACACACAGGCCCCTCGGCTTGAGTGCTTGCTCACGCCGCTCATTCCATTGGTGTCAAAGTGGAGTGGCAGCTCTTGACAAACACACAAACGCACACACTTATGGTGGCTTATGATGGATACCTTTACTTCACTCTTATTAACCCCTTGACATTGATTTAGCCAAATTTACTCATCTGCGTGGCCTATACATATTTTTTCTGTTTTTCTAAATTCTCATAAAATCATTGTCTGATGCTGATTCAGTGAGGGATGTTTTGTAAATTTCCGTTAACTCATGGATGTATCTCTCCGTCTGTCTGTCTCTCTTTCTCCCTTTGTCTACCTGAGTAATTAATTTAATCATCTGTCTTGAGGTCTGTCATTATATGTTACAGCAGCGATGTGATGAGTGGCTGTGCACACACACACACACACACACACACACACACACACTCCAAGCCTGCTACAGCTCCCCTTCGACCCAAAGGTAGCCCCACAACAGGCACACAGTGACTTCCCTTGGCCAAAAAAGAAGTCCTCACTGTGCCGGAACGGACTGCCTCAAAAGCCTTGCCACCCCCAACCTGCTCCTCCTCCCACTCCTCCTCCTCCAAGCCCATGTCCATGCGAACCCACCCCTGCCCTCTTTGAAAGGGCTCCCCAGATGTGCCTGTCCAGGGTGGTGCTGTGCTGAAAACAACACACACAGACACACAAAAAGGAGCCTTAGCGTCTCTGGAGTAACACAGCATAAAAAAGACTCCGCTAGCTCTCCTTTCCCTCCTCTCCCTTGTCACAGTGAGTAAGCTCCTAAGGCCGTCCTCTCTTTCATCATCTCGCCTCTATCCCTTTCTCTCTCTCCTTCTCTCCTCCCTGTCTCTCTCTACCTCTTTTTCGCTCTCTTTTTTTTTTCTCAGGGCGACTTGTCAAAACATTAATTCTGATGTTGTGTTTTCCCATTGCTGTCTGCCTCGCTCCCTTTTTCCCTCTACCTCCATCTCCCGCTGTGAGAAACCATTACAGTCAGTTCTACTTTCTCCCTAATTGATCCCTCTCTTTTCTTTACCTCTTTCCTCTTTCTCCTTCTTCCTCGGTCCCGCTGTGATCACGCCATCAAGCCAATTTTTGCTTCCAGTTTCTCCCACTTCTCCATTCTCGTGCTCTTTTCAGTCCTCTTCTTTTCACTCAGAAAAACTTAAAAAGAAAAAATTCTCCAAACCCTCCATCTCCACATCCGACTCCCCTGGATACCTTTTCCACCCAGCCCAGCCTCCCGCCCCAACTTGTCCTTCACTTTTTTTCGTGCCTTGCCCTTCTCCGTCTCCTTTGCCTTCTTATTTCGTTTTCAGATATAAATGAAAAAAAAAAAAAACGAATCACCTCACTTGCCCTGCACCTACAACCTCCATCGTTCTCTTTTTTGACAAATATTTGATAATCCGATAAAACGGTCAATGAAAAACATTGGCATTCGTGCCCGTTTGGTCCAGCAAGGGGTCCAACCACTCTATCGTTTTTACATTCCTCTCGCCCTCCTTGAAGGATCTAAAATGGCTGTTGAGATGCGTTGCAGTTCTTTCCTCGGTGGCGGCCATGTTGGATGAGTCTGCTCCTTTACCAAAAAAGCCGCCATTTTACCAGTCAGACAGACACTTTTGGTCATATACGTCACACTTATCAATTACGCATGAGGTTTAGGCTGTATAGTTATTACTGGCCAGGATTTGTTTTGTAGTTATGTTTTTGGAAAAAAAATGATATTGACATTTTTATTATTATTATTATTATTATTATTATTATGATATAGTTATACTAATAGTAATAATATCTCAATTTATCTGATGATTTCCAAAGACCTTAAACAAATATTATGCATTAAGAAAAAATAGGAATTTGTTATTTTTTTGTTTGTTCATTCATTTTGATGATTTTGTATTTCTGCCTTTCAAGTAGAATTCCAAACAAAGTGAAATGATTAATATGGAAATGACCTGGTAAACACTTTTTGTTCTTTTTTCTCTCCATCACTTGTTCTAGAAACAGGAGGGCAAATTAATAATGACCACATTACTCAGGCACTTTTTGCACCTCAAAGGTTTCTTTGAACACCCTGTAATTGTTTGAGAATAACAGAAACACAAGACTCACACAAAAGGGAATGGCAAAAACTTCTGTGTGTATTTGTGTGTTTGTGTGTGTGTGGGGGGGGGGGGGGGGTGGGGTGTTAGCATGAACATTCAGGTGAACAGATCCAAATTCCAATCTATATGTGTGTGTTGCTGGTGTAGGAAGGTATGTCGGTGATTTGACTGCAGGTAGCAATTTTGCAACTCAGAATGAGATTTGTAAAATATTAGGTTTCTGCAGCATCTCCCCCTGTTAAGAAGGTGCGTAATACAAGGACAACCAAATCATTCCATTTCAAGTTGTACATTTACTACAAATGCTGGTTTGAAGTAATGGCTGCACGGATGACTGATTCGGGGGGGGTGTATTTTGTTTGCCATGTAATATATGGCAAACAAAATACACAAATACAGAAACACACCATGTAAACTCCACAAATAGACACTTCAGTCATCCCCCCTGGACTGTGTATTTGCAGAGTCTCGCTTCGGGCTTTCTGGGAGTTGCGCTCTTTTAGTGTCATTCTTTTCCTTCGTCATACACCATGCTGTTCTATACCCCATCATCTGCAATTCCCTCTCTGCATGCTTATCACAGAAATTTTACCGCATTCGTGAAATGTGACTCTTTTAAGACATTACAGTGTTTTTTGACCGTTTATCAGCCCTTCGTTTTTTTTCCCCTTGCTCTCTGTTTGTCTTTTTACTCTTTCTCTCCCTCTTCCCTCCATTCTTTCCTTAAGTCTGCCCCCTGCTGAGAGAGTGACGCTCAGACGCAAATACCCCCCACCCCACCCCAAGCACATGTGTATGCGCACACAGATACACACACACACACACACACACACACACCCCAGCCCTTCTTCCCTGCGGCTGTCTGACCTTCTTTCTGTCTCTTCGTCCCTGCCTGCCTTTTCTCCCTCTCCCTCCCCCTCCCCCCTTTTCTTTTTTAGCCCTCTGTCCGACCCTTTTTCTCGCTCTATCACTCCATCCCCAAGGTTTGTGTGTGTGTGAGTGCACACACTCCACTTGTCATCATCCATTCCCCCTCCATAATCTCAGCTCTGTCAATTTAGTCAGTTTCTCCCACTTTCTATGTATTGCTTTTGTCTAATGTTCTAATCTGTTATAACCCCCACACCCCCACCCTTTACAGACGACCTTTAGAGGAATTTGCATAGGGGACGTATTTTAGGGTTGTGCAGCCGTTGGTAATTTTTCATGACATTTTTGCTTGAGTAATGGTAAATACTACTCCCCAGTCATTTCTCCAGCTTCCTCGCAGATGCTTTACATGGCTACAGTTATCCTCACAAAGTAATAAAAGAGCTTACTTCATAACTCTTTCTCTCTCTCTCTCTCTCTCTCTCTCTCTCTCTCTTCCTCCCTCTCACAGCAACTGGACCAGAGCGAGACCAAGGTACTGTAAAAGTTTGTGGAAGTTAAGCTGTTTTGCAAAGCAAGGCTCACTTTTGATCTTGCTTTTGAATCAGCCCTCGTGACCTCGTTTACTTCCTGACTGTCTACTTGCATACAACAGTGACAAAAATGTCCAGCAATTGCTTCAATGTGCCCTTTCTCTCTCTCTTTTTTTTTCTTTCTCTCTCTCTCTCACTCTCTCTCTGTCTCAGGAACCCCGGCCCCTCGCAGTGGAGCTGATCCTGTGAAGAGCACCTCGTGCCCCACTCTCCGTCTTTTCTCTCTGCTCTTAGTTCTCCTGTATGTCTGATTGCTCTTCCCCATCCATAGTCACACACACTTAACACACAGAGGCACACACAAAGAGAAAAAGAACAAGAAAGAGTGAATGCAGGAGTTGTGTGAAAAACACACACACACACACACACACACACACACACACAGTGCTTTATCTTTCTGCAGTTTCTGCAGTGGCACTAATCTGTGGCTCCATTTCCCTTCATCTTTTCTCTTTGTCCACTGACTCTTCTCTTCTTCCTCTCTGCTCTCCTGTCTTCTTTTGCTTCTCCTCCTCCTCCTCCTCCTTCTTCTTCTCTGCTTTCTGATTCCTGTAACAGACCGACACTAATCTTGCCTCTTCTAAAGAACAGAACGCCAGTCCTGGGTCTGACCAATCAGTGTTTTAATCGCTCCTCAATAAAGGAGAGCTTTTCTTCCTGTCTTTGTACTCCCCCCCCCCCCC
>JAGFZM010000050.1:80101-122059 GCA_017657215.1 Limnothrissa miodon
CCCCCCCCCCCCCACACACACACACACACACACAAATACACACAACGACCACAACGACCCCCCTTCGTTGCTACATAACCACCAAACTGAGCCAAAGAGGAAGGAAGTGGACCAACAAACTCTGACCTCTCACCCTTGACCTCCTCAAACACTACTGAATCAACGTTAAGACAAAAAGTCAATGACTTTTTTTGTTTTTGTTTTGTTTTTTCATCAGAAAGCTTTTGCCATCTCTTAGTGAACTTTATAGGGTTTCGAACGGTTTTGAAGAGATTTCTTGTAGAAAAACTGGTGTAAATCACTGGTTCACATTCATTCAAGTTATGTGATTTTGACTGAGAGCTGCACAAATTTGTGCGTTTTGAGCATAGAGTAACTCTTCGAGGACAGGACGACCCTACAAGACCTGGAAAATTGCAGAATTTAATAGGATGCTCTGGAGTAAATGGTATTTCTCTGGAATAACCCGGATTTCTCTGGAATAGACCATCGGAATAATCTGAAATAATCTGGAGTATCCTGAATTTGACTGCACTGTAAAGGACACAATTGACCAGTTTGGATTGGATTGTCAGGAAGCAAGCTGTTCACTTCCTCCTCTACAAACTACATTCTAGTACTGAAGAATCTGATTGGTTAAATGCTGTATCATGTAAAAATGGATAAACTCAGTATTTTTAAGCACTTAGTCCAGTATCCAATGAAATAATTATGTTACATGTTGCATTCTGTTTTTTTTTTAGTTATTTTTTGGAGGGATCTCAAAAAGGTAGAGTAATTGTGTTCTTGCCCTACAGTATGTATGTAAAAGATGGAGGAAAATGGTGGGCAAAAAAATGATTACCTATTGCTGGTACTTTCCAAATTGTTATACATTTTAGTAATTCTTCTTTCAATAATTCTTGTTTGGTAAAATCATTTTAAATATTCAGAGATAGATTTTATTTTTACACAACACAGGGGTTTGTAGTCATAATCGTTTAATACTCTTGTCATAGCCTGAAGGGTAGTGTGTGTGTTTTTCTAGCTATTTTTCGTGAACTATCTTCTATCATATTTACATTGTTTTCGTTAAAAAAACAAATTCATAGAATAATATGCAAAAAATATATTTCTGTGTTTAATTTTTTTAAGTTAAATTGATTATTAGGATTTTGGTAAAATGTGAAGTACTTTCCTTTTAATTTGGGTATTAATTTATCCTTTCCAAAGGTTTTAGAATTGTTTTGCTTTAAGAAAAATAATTTTATATAATTATATGGTTACAAGTAACAAAAGTACAAGTAATAAAATACTACTACTACTAATAATAATAATAATATGTCTAAATAAACATTTCCCCTCACTACACTTAGAATGGGAGGTTCAGGTATTTAAGGAATTCTAGAATGAGAGCAAAGTTCACTCTAGGAGCACAGTACAATCAGTTCATATGAGAAATCAATTTTTTTTATACTGGGCAATTATGTGTTTTTGTTTGTTTTTCACATTTTAGTGAAGAATTTAGCATCTTCTGTGAAGAACAGCGGTCTGTGTTTATAAGGCAAACAGAACAAAATAAAAACTATGACTCGCATTTATTAAAGTGTCTCTTAGTCTTGTTCTTACTATCCCTCTTTCAAATATGTGGTCTAAGTTTTCAAAAATTCCACCTGATTAACTTTTTTCTTCCTGTATAATTATTTCGTGTTAGATTGGCAAAAATAGGTCTTTATTGATATTTATTTGCATGTGTAAATGAATGTACATGTTAGCCTGGCGTATTTTGATGAGATCATATCCATTCTGATTAGGTGGTGTTGCTGATCAGTCTCAAAGGGCTGCGGATCTCCAGTAGGAATGGTAGGGGGGTGTAACTGCATCCTCATGCATGGTAATGTGCTGGCTCAGTATGTTTTTAATCTACTGTATCCCGCACTTTATGTGCAAGTAGTTTAATTAAGGGCTCTTCAGATGATCACTTGTGACCGTTCCAAGGCAAAGGGTGAGGATACACCCTGTACAGTCAAGGTTTTTAGCTGTGAGGAGTTGACCCAGTAGCACAATATAGCTTTGCAGTTAGTGCAGTTATATAAATATTACTGACTACTTCCTAATGTTGCCCTGTACAGTGTGAAGGCTTTAGCCATATACAATATGGACCAAGGAGGTTTCTGTATCCCCATTACTCTCCATTACTGTGTTGCGTGACTTCATCCTGGACCAGTGTGTGGGTCTCTGGTGGGAGAGGGACAAGGAGGAGATGTCAGGCGCTTTGTGCTGCGGTAATGACCTGACCCAGGGCTGGGAGGGAGAAAGGGTGTCACCCCTCATTTATCAGAGGTGTGTGTGTGTGTGTGTGTGTGTGTGTATTCATGCAAGTTTGTCTGTGTGTGTGTGTGTGTTTCTTATAAGTAGCTGTGTTTAACCTTCAGGTGGCTCTCTGCTCCTATGGCCTCTAGAGGGCGGTCTTAGGCCAGAACTTCCACAGCAGTCAGCATTGGTTGGTGTTCAGTGATTTTGTGTTTTCACTGCTAGCAGCAGGAAATTATTCCAGTAGTATATGTGATTCTGCTTTTAAAAGAAAATCTGAAGGAACTATGTCACGTAAAATTTGTAAAATTAGCTCCAAATTTCCCCATACATTCCCAGAAACATAAATGGGAGTTTGAGGGTAAGTGAGAATATTAATCTATTAACCCTTTGGTTTAGTGTCTTAAACACAATACACAAAGTTCTCAGAGGATTACACATTTATTGTTTGAGCTGTGCATATTTACATACATTATATTCATGTATTAACAAATAAAAAGGGATACATTGCAATATTGTAATGTAATGTGATTAAGTTGGCTCAATATGTTCTAAAAGCTTCCATCTGTAAAAGATAGTTTCATCAGGAGCATTCTTCCACTTGCTTAGTCCCTACTAGGTGGAATTAATACATTGAGAAATACAGTTTTAAATCTCCTGTGTTCATTTAATCTATTCATCATTTTTCCTGTTTTTTGATGGACCAGGGTGCAAGCCAGAGCGAAATTGAACATGCCTCCTTTTCTTATGTTCGTCCAGATCCATATTTGATTCTTTTCTGAATTCTGAAATTTTTCTGTGAAGCGTTTTATACGTCTTTGACTGCAAGTAGACTGCCATACACCATCTGTGGCGGCACACGTCCACCTCAATTCCATCTTTTTTAAACTCACTTTTCAGTTTATTTGCCAGATAATGTAGAGATAGAGTTAATATGGCTGAAGTGAGGGGGGAGTTTTGCTCTAATTTTATTTTTGTGCCACCAGAGCAGAGCAGCCTCTTTAGGATGCAGAAATCACGTGGAGGGGCTGGATGGATTCGCTTCAGCGACTTGAGTGCTGTTTCTAAAAAAGACCAATGGGTTGTCTCTGGCACTGTCTTGAAGTTAACCTTGACAAACAAATAAAATTGTGTTTTAAGGGTTCTGCTTTGGAATGATGGCCTCAAGTATACCTCCAGATGCCTAGCAAGGATGGTGGTGAGGATCAAATATTCATTTCTGTGTGGTGTATAGTCCTCGCGACCATTAACCATGTCACTGAATATGAACTTAAAATGGTTTATTAGTCTAAACCAACTGTGATAAGTGGTAAGTTTATCCTTACAACCAATATGGGACTTAATAGCCATCTCAACCTCTGCTCCACTGATCTCACCTGGCTTCTTAAATGTATCTTTTTGTAGTACATCTTCTACAGTTATAGGGCGGCAATTTACAGGAGTGTCCACTAGCTCGTTTGGATCTCCTGATGTATCCTGATGAGTGATCTGTAAAACTACAGGGTTGTGATCAGAGATTTTGCTCTCACATATCCTGCAGTCGTGAACATGATGCATTTTGTCCCAAGGAATGAAGAACATGTCCAAGCGAGATTAACTGTCTTCCTTCCTGTTTTTTTGTGGCTCCCTTTTTTGGAGGCATTTTTCTTTTTCTTTGATTGGGGTAAACTTTCTCTTGCAATAAGTAAACTCTCTATCGATAGGATGGGACTGGCCCCACACATCCACCAAATTAAATGAGGAAATGAACTCCTCCAAATAAGGCCTCAGAGGTTCTAGGTGACCAGTTGGGTGTTTTCTGTCAAAATCATAGTGTAAAACTGTGTTAAAATCACCTCCAACCAGTAAAATGCCCTTAGCATTGTCCAGGATAGATAGAGTGCCAGCCTTCGCAGTACAGATTTATCTTTGACATGGTTGTACACATTAACAAGTGTGAATTGTTCTCCTTCTAGCTGACAGACCAGGACAATGTAGCTGCCTTCAAAGTCTTCATCATGCATTTCATATGTGTAATTGAGACTCTTCTTTATAAGAATAGCGACTCCTTTACTAAGAGGATGATGCACTGTAAAGAGGATGTGCCAGTCTCTCAGATTATTCAGGATGTCATTGCCCTTTTGCCCAATATGAGTCTCTTGGAAGAAAACTATGTCAGCTTCCAGCTTCTCAAGTTCTTTGGTTATGTTTTCAAACTTGTTGGGAAAATCACTTGTGTCTCTGATTCCACAAGTGTTCCAAGACACAAAACAAAGTTTTTCCTCAGTTGACTGCTGATTAGGCACCTGAAAAAAGGCAACATATGAAGTAGTTACCATATAAAGTAGTTACTGTTAATTTCCATGTTTTTGACTATGAACATGCTTTTTTTTGTGCAACATTACCTGTTGCACATGGAGCAAATTATCAAGAAAATGAAAAGAGCAAATAGGAAATCTGTCCTAAACCTTAATGATAATGATTGGTCCATTGCATCATATCCGGTGTATTTCTATCAGTTATGGTGTTTGATGTCTAGTCAGCTGCAGCCAGAAAGGTCAGACTGGCTCACCTGAATGTGACGAATTGTTGCTGTAAGTGATTTATAGGAAATGTATGCTTAAGCAGTTTTCCAAAACCAAGTCGAGACCAAGACTGTCACTTTTCAAATGTAGTCGAGACCGGGTCAAGACCAAGTCTTTGAGGAAGCAAGACCGAGTTGAGGCAGAGTCTTTCAGGAATTGAGACCGAGTGAAGACCAAGACCATAAAATCAAGTCAGTCTATTTAATATCACCCCAATTTATAATCAACTGTTACACCTAAAGACTAAGCTGGGCTAGGAAATGTTTACAGGAACAGTATGGCGCACTCTGAGGAAGGTCTACTAAACCTCTTCATGTGACTTTTTACTATCAAAACTGCTTCAACAGCGCTCTTTGACAGTCCGGATAGGACATTTGGCATACATTTATATTTATATTTATATTATATTTAAATGTATGCCAAATGTCCTATCCGGACTGCCAAAGACTGCAGAAAATGAAAAGCAGCATTTTTTTATGCTGATATGACATGGAACTACTCTCATTCCAGCATAAGCACCCTACTATGATATCAGTGGCTTACACTACTTGATTTGGACACATAGATGGTAGCAAACTTCCCTGACTTTGTAATAAGTATAGTTCTAAGTATAAGCCTCTACAGTTGTCATGTTTCTTTTTCCATTGGTCTTCGTAAACTTTGCAACTACAGAGTTAAGTCGTTTACAATACACCCATTCCAAAATGTATAAAATGTGATTACTCATATCTGACACATGACTTATACAACACTTGACACCCCTTTCTACATACCAACTAGTCCTGCCAAAACAATACTTTCAGAAAACTGTTATTAACACTCACAGACATATTGAGTTCATTCTCCGTTGCTCTTTTTTCTTGGGTGAACTCTCCTCAGCGTATCTACAGTACTCAAAGTCTACAAGTCTGTACTAGTTGCTTTAACTGCCAGTAAAACTTTGTTAAACTGTCAGACAAAATGTTAAACAGAAAAGCCTCAATGAGCCTCAATGAGCACCACTACTGGATAGATCTCCTCAAAGAACATGTTTCTGAAACTATATATACATGACTAACTTCCTGACTCTGCTTAACCCTCCTGTATCCCTCAGATCTTACTGACACCCATTATCCTTGGGGTCATTTTGACCCCAGCTAAATAAACCCTATAAAAATGATGTCATGTATATTGTCACCCAGGTTTTTTTGTAACAGGTACATGAAATAGGTTTAATTACCACCACCAAAAGCGCTACAAAGCAATCCCACCCACCACACTCTTTTATGAACCCAGAATACCTGTTATGTACATAATGCGAAACATAGAAATCATCATAAAATCTTAATGACTGGCACAAAATTTGAAATATCTATCTTTTTAGTGTTGTAATGGCTTGATATCACTTCTTAATATCAAATTTGTTTATATATAACACTTGAAATAAAAAACTATTTCTGTTTTTAGCAGTAATGTGAAAAAATACACGAATTATCCTGGGGGTCAATTTGACCCCAACCCCCCAAAAACCCAACAGACAAAGACAAAGTTGTAAAAAATATTATCAAATATTATAAAGTTGTAAAAAATATTATCCTCCAGTCCAGCTGAAGTCACCACCACCCTCCTACTTCTGCTCCCCATGATACCCAATCTACACACATCATGCACAATAAGGATGTCCGGAAAGCACCAGGCCCAGATGGCATATCTTCATCCTGCCTCAGGGCCTGTGCTGTCCAACTATAGCACCAATCTCCACGCACATATTCAACAGATTTCTGGAACTGTGCAAAGTCCCCTCATGCTTCAAATGTCCTACCATCATTCTGGTCCCCAAAAATTCCTCCATCATTGGACTGAATTACTATGCACCTGTGGCCTTGACCTCAGTCGCCATGAAGTCCTTTGAACAACTGGTGATTTTCACCTCGAAGGTATCATAGGCCATCATTTAGCTCATCCAAGATGGTGATGAGCCTGCATACAAGTTGAAGTTGAGAGACTGCTACACTGATGCAGTCAACACAACCTAGAGCTAAACACTGTAAAGACTGTGGAGATGGTGATGGATTGAAGCACCCCACAGTTCTCCCTTCCCTTACAATATCCAACAGTTCAGTGTCAAATGTGGGTTCATTCAAGTTCTTGGAATACATAATCTTCCAGGATCTTATGTGGGAGACAAACATCCTCAAAATAAGCACAAAGCATAGGCCTACAAGAACAGATTCTTTCCCACTGCCATCTCCCTCCTGAACTGTAGTTGAGCTGGCAACCTTTGTCTGGCATTTTTGTTACTCATCTAGAGTAACACCTACCTATAGCTTGCAATTTCATATTCCTCAATTCACTTTAGTTTTCTAAAAATAGTATAGTATAACTTTAGTATGTAGTAGTTGCAGAGTGTATTATTACTATTATTATTATTATTATTATCATTATTGTTGTTGTTGTTGTTGTTGTTATTGTTGTTTTTATTGTTGTTGTTGTTATTACATGCATGTATAATTACACATTATGTATAAAATATTTATTTATCTTATGTTTAATACAGCTAAATTGGCCTGGGGTCAAATTGACCCCAAAGGACCACCGATGTATACAATTTTAGTAGGGGTCATTGAAAACATATTATTGTGTAAATGGCATGTTTACTCTGTTGTCCTCTTCAAATGAGGAAAAGTCAAGAAATATGAAGCAAAAATAAAAAAGCTAAACATATATTTCATGGCGTGAAACATTGCTTGGGGTCAAATTGACCCTAAGGATAACAGGAGGGTTAAAACAAAGAGTAGTAAGTTAGTCATCTTGATGTCCTCAATTTGTCTATAATCAAATGTTTCCATCTTGTTAAGTCCACCCCACAAATCACTAAAGATAAAGGGGGTGTCTAGGGTCTGTCTACATTCTCAGCAACCGGTTACATCAACCAAACACTACCAATGGGTAATAGATGCCAGCTAGTCAGCTGTACATGTAGAGGATTACTAAACCTATCTGCCAGAAGGTCAAGTCAGTTGACTGGCTATGGCGTGTATGCCTTGTCTTTTTCGTCAAATGGATGGGGCATTCACCTCCCGATCTGAGGTTGCTGTCATTGTCATGATGATGTGGGTTTATACAGGAGTAGGGCCTACATCTATACAGGAGTACAGATCTGGATGCATAGTAAAGACGAGACGAAAGGAGAAGAAGTGGAGATTTAAACCTGCAGTTCCATCGATGGTGATGGGGAATGTGAACTCACTGGCAAACAAAACGGACGAACTGGCTTCCCTGGTAAGAAACCAGAAACTTTACAGAGACTGTAGCCTAATATGTCTCACGGAGACGTGGCTAACCAGCTGCATCCCAACAACTAACGTCGAGCTACCGGGCTTCAGTGTGGCTCGCTTGGACAGAGACAATAAACTTTCCGGTAAGAAGAAGGGCGGTGGACTGGTTATGTACATAAACAACAGATGGTGTAATCCCGGACATGTGACAGTTAAAGAGACTGCATGCTGTAAGGATGTGGAGTTACTAGCGGTTAGCCTTCGGCCGTACTACATGCCGAGAGAGTTTTCACACGCCATGTTGTCTGTGTTTACGTGCCGCCACGAGCACTTCCTGACGTAGCGTGTGACATCATACACTCTACAATCGCAAGGCTACAAACTCAGAACACAGACGCTTTTATGGCGATATCTGGCGACTTCAACCACATAACACTGGATTCTACCCTGACTAATTTCTACCAGTTTGTTCATTGCCCGACTAGGAAAAACAGGACAATAGACCTCATGTATGCAAATGTGAGGGACGCATACAGCGCCACCCCCCTTCCCCCACTAGGAAAATCAGATCACAACCTCATTCATCTGCAGCCAATGTACAAACCAAAAGTATAGAGGCTACCGTTTGCCACACGCACTTTCAGGAAATGGACACCAGAAGCGGATGAGGCTTTGAGAGACTGCTTTGAGTCCACAGACTGGAGTGTACTACAGAATGGAGGAGATCTGGAGGAGGTCACACACTGCATGACTGACTACCTGAACTTCTGTATGGACGTTGTTGTTCCCACAAGAACTGTGCGCTGCTTTCCAAACAACAAACCTTGGATAACCAGCAATGTCAAGACCCTTCTAAATAGGAAGAAGATGGCGTTCAGAGAGGGGAACCAGGCAGAACTGAGGCGCGTACAGGGGGAGCTCAAAGTCAGGCTGAAAGAGGCCAAGGAGGAATACAGGAAGAAGGTGGAACAGAAACTGCAGGAAAACAACATGAAAGAGGTCTGGGAAGGAATGAAGTCCATTACTGGCCTGGGGAAGAAGAGCAGCTGCTCTGTGGAGGGAAACTTGGACAAAGCAAACAAGTTAAACTGCTTTTACAACAGGTTTGATGGCCGTGCTCAAGCCTCAATGGACGTGGACTGCCCAGACACCGTCTGCTTAACGGCCCAAGTCACACCTCCCCTTTCACTCTCAAAGCAACACTTACAATCGCCAGAGGTACCCATCCCCCACAGGATACAGACACACCTCTCCCCCCTCCATCCCCCTCAAGGTGATAATGACAATGGTAACTCCTCTCCCCCTCAGCTCCTCTCCCCCCCCATCGTCACGGCAGATCAAGTCAGAGGACAGCTGAAGAGACTCCATCCCAGGAAAGCAGCCGGGCCCGACGGACTGTGTCCAAGACTGCTTAAAGCCTGTGCTGCAGAACTGGGAGAGCCACTTGAGCACATCTTCAACTGGAGTCTCCGTCTAGGGAGAGTCCCATCACTGTGGAAGACATCATGTCTCATTCCTGTCCCCAAGAAACCACACCCAAGTGAGCTTAATGACTTCAGGCCAGTCGCTCTCACATCACACCTGATGAAGACCATGGAGAGACTGGTACTGGGGATACTTAGGCCACAGGTGCGCCATGCACTAGACCCGTTACAGTTTGCTTATCAGGAGAAAGTGGGCGTCGATGATGCCATCTCATACCTCCTGCACAGGACACACACTCACCTGGAAAAGGAGAAAAGTGCTGTGAGAATCATGTTCTTTGACTTCTCCAGTGCTTTTAACACCATCCAACTGAGTGACAAGCTCCTGCAGATGGGTGTGGATGCCCACCTGGTATCCTGGATTGAAGACTACCTGACAGAGCGGCCACAGTTCGTCAGACTGAAGGACTGCCTCTCTGATACGGTCATCAGTAGCACCGGAGCTCCACAGGGAACAGTGCTCTCTCCAGTCCTGTTCACCCTGTACACATCTGACTTCTGCTACAACTCGGAGTCATGCCACATGCAGAAGTTTTCAGACGATACTGCAATTGTGGCTTGTATCAGGAATGGGCAGGAGGAGGAGTACAGGAGCCTGGTGGAGGACTTTGTGCAATGGTGCAAACTCAACCACCTACAACTCAACACTGCTAAGACCAAGGAGATGGTGGTGGACTTCAGGAGGTCCAAGCCCGCCCTGGTGCCAGTCACCATAGAGGGGGTTAATGTGGAGGTGGTGAAAACATACAAGTACCTGGGAATACACCTGGACGATAAACTGGACTGGTCAGTCAACACAGAATCACTCTACAAGAAGGGGCAGAGCAGGCTGTACTTCCTGAGGAGGCTGCGGTCCTTCAACGTCTGCAGCAAGCTCCTCTGGATATTTTACCAGTCTGTTGTTGCCAGCGTCCTCTTCTATGCTGTGACATGCTGGGGAGGAAGCACTAAGAAGAGGGATGCTGGGCGACTAGACAGGCTGGTAAGGAAAGCTGGCTCTGTTGTGGGAGCTGAACTGGAGTACACCACTTCAGTATCAGACAAAATGACACTGAAAAAGCTACACAACATCCTGGACAATGACTGTCATCCACTCCACAGCACTATCATACAGCAGAAGAGCTTGATCAGCTGGAGACTACGCTCCCTGACATGCACAACAGATAGACTTAGGAAGTCATTTGTACCCAGGGCCATTCAACTCTACAATGCTTCACTGAAAGGAAAAGGAGAGTTGGACTTCTCTGCATAGTCTATCTGCACCTGAACCCTCCTATTCACTTACAGGACTTTTCTACAATACTGTGTATTGTTCACACTGCCTAGGGCTACTTTAGCTACATTAGCCCATATGCCCATATGCACAATCCCTCCTTTTACTGTAACTACATACTTGACCACTAACAGAAACTGTAACCTGTTACTTGACCTGCATACTTGACTGATGCATGAACCTGTTTATGACTCTGTTAGACTTATCCCTGCACTGACATTGAAATTTTATATTATTAGGCTATTTTTATTTTCTATTTTTATCTTATTGTCCATATTCTTTATTGGAACTGTTGAAGTGCTATGCTTATTTTTTCTGTTGTCCTCTTTTATATATGCACATATTTATTGCTAGTCAATAGACTTTTAACCTGCTGCACTACTGGACTCATTTGCACTGTTGCACTACTGGCTCATTTGCACTACCTTAACACACACCCCATACTGTACCACAGTACACTCATGCACATCTCTACCCATAGTTTTTGCATTCTATTCTTATTTTTAGTAATGTTGATCTAGTCATGTTGTTTTGTTGATCTGCTTCTTATCATCCTGTGTACGCTGTAGTATATGTTGTGTGTGATTTTTCTAAGCTGCTGGGACCTTGAATTTCCCCTTGGGGATCAATAAAGTATCTATCTATCTATCTATCTATCTATCTTTTACAAATGCATGATTTCATGATTCACCTTTTTATTTTCATGTAAAGAAAAATATAATGCTACTACTACTAATACTAATACTAATAATAATAATAATGTAAAGAAGAAGAATACACAGCATTGTTAATGTACATCTCCCCTTTTTGAGTCAAGAATCCGGCCAATAGTATATATACAGATGTACATTAACAATACTTTCAGAAACCAAATTAGTGCATTTATAATATCTCCACAATCCAATAGGTAGTGGCAGGACTTCTAAAAGTCTTCATTTGCATTATTTACTCTCATGGCCAGAGTGGCACCCCAAACTGAATGTGTGAAATCAAACCTCAATCTTTAGCTTTATTATTAGAAGCTTATTCATATTGGCCTATTTACTGTATCCGGATTTCTTACTGAATTAGTTGTACCTAAGTCAGGTTCTTGCCCTTATTATAATGATTTGTGTTGAGCTGTGAGATTTACAAATGTGCATCAGCTTGAGTTATTTTCAGCTGGTCAGTGTGCCCAATTTGATGATTTTGAGGTTTAAATGTTCTGAATTTCACACCTGTTTACCTATGAGCTGCCATATTGCAACAACAATAATAAAAAAAGGTATAGAAACATAATGGGGTCTTTTATCACTTTCACTTTGTCTCTTCTGTCACTCACAATTATTGACATATCTCACAAAATTGGAGAACTCGTTTAACTTATCTCTTGATCCAGGGAACATATTAGGATCTTGGGAACAAATTACACTGGGAACATATATGTGATACTTGATATGTCTGTAACCAACCTCTCCCCTTATATCTGTTAAAAATCAATAAAATGTCACCAAAAAATCACAAAACCGGAGCATTGTTATTATTAGTATGTAATTATTATTATATTATATTATTGTTATTATTGTTAATATGTCTAGTTTTAGCATAGTTTTTGAATTCTAAAAATGTTATGGTTTCAATTTCGTTTCTAGCTAAATGTTTGGTGTTATGTTTTGCATTTCAGGATCTAGTTTGAAGCCTTGATATATAGTTAAATGCCATGCAAATATCATAGTCTCAAGTCCCCAACCTGCAGGCTCTGTCATTGTCCAATTTCCACCTGACAACCAGGCTGATCAAAACCTCCCGCCTGATCTTACTGATCACACACACGCACGTGCGCACGCACACACACACATACACACACACACACACACACACACACACACTAACACAGTAACACATACACACACACACCACACACAAAGGCACACATAGGGAAACAGACATATAGACACACAGGCACTTTCACTTTCACTTTCACAGAAGCACTAAACACATTCTCTTATCTACATAAGCAATATTACTTAGGTTTAAGACACAATTATACACCATTAATTTGCTGCTTACTGTATATTACTAGCCTACTAGCCAGTTGTTAGCCATTATAAATCACTAAATAATTCGGCAAGACCTTATTCAACCCTTAATAGACCATTAACTAAGAATTCACCCTTTATAAGCTCCTATTACCCCTTATTCATAGTTATTACGTAAGTGATTATTAAGTCTTTGTAATGCAGAATATGATTCTAAAGTTGGGTCCAGTTTACCTTCAATTTACATTAAAATTTTTAAAATTGTATTTAACCCTTATGTGGTCCCTATTCACATCGGATTTATCATTTAGGTATGACAGATTACAGATTTTTTTTATTTTTATTTTGAGACTTATTTTGAGACTATTCATGAGCCACAACATTAGAAAGAATGGGAAAATTGGGGCTCTGTGACTCAGTTGGCTTAGGCACCATACCATTAATCTGGGAACCTGAGTTTGAGTCCGACCTCAGATCATTTCCCGATCCTACCCCATCTCTCTCTTCCACTTGTTTCCTGTCATTCTTCACTGTCCTATACGATATTAGCACAGTGATTTTGTGTCTAGTTCCATGTGGATAAATCATCTTTGGTCCGCATTACTGAGAGTGAATAACTGTTCTTATGTTACCATCTTACAAACCCCATACTAAGCCATGCATATTTAGATCATAATTCATGTGTAACAACTTGCGTAATAACATTAAATAAGGGGTAATAAGGGGCTTAAAGAGGGAATTCTTAGTTAATGGTCTATTAAGGGTAGAATAAGGTCTTGCAGAATAAGGTTTTAATTAGTGGTTTATAATGGCTAACAAATGGCTAGTATGCTACTAATATACATGCTAGTAAGCAGAAAATTAATGGTGAATAATTGTGTCTTAAACTAAAGTGTTACCATTAATTAGTATAGACAGTAATTCACTTTTTATTCTGAGATGGTAGAATGGAAGAATGTATTAGACAAAGAATCCATAGCCGTGTTGTTTGAGGTCACCAAGGAATGTCAATAGGAAAAAGAATGAGAAAATTCAATACAACATACATCATCAATTCAATTATGAACACTATGAGCTTGACCTGTTTATGTAAAAGCTTGGCAAAACATTTCATCCAATAGAATTTATTTTGTTTAAGGCACTTCACTATTTCTCTTTACTGCGATACTTGATATGTATGTAACCCAACCTCTCCCCTTATCTCTGCTAAAAAATCAATAAAATGTCACCAAAAATCTCAAAAAGGGAGCATTGTTATTGATGCTTACAACCACCTTGTGTCTCATCTCTTATCAGCCATTAAATCTTATTCTTTTCACCTTTCATCAACTCGGCTCATAATCTTATGCCTAACGTTTTAGCATAAGTTTTCGTAACATTTTTTTTATTGTTTTATTAAAAAATGTATATTCTGCATCATTAAACTGTTAGGGTTTCATTTTCGTTTCTAGCTAAATGTTTCGTGTTATGTTTTGCATTTCAGGTTCAGGTTTGAAGCCTTGATATATAGTTAAATGCCATGCAAATATCATAATCTCAAGTCCCCAATCTATACAGGGGCTGTGATTGTCCAGTTTCCACCTGACAACCAGGCTGATCAAAACCTTCCTGCTAATAGACCCAATACAGCAATTCACTTTTTACATTGACATGGTAGAATGGAAGAATGTATTAGATTATGCAAAGAATCTTCAAGAATGATAACAGAAATACAGGCGGTGTGCAAAAGGTACCCCACATATTTGTTTTAGTAATGTAAGGGTCATATTTATACAAGAAATATACATTGCCTTTACATTTACCTTCAAAATATATATTCTGGATAATAAAAACAATTGGAAACATTTAATACTGTTTTAGGTTGACTTGTCATTTGTACAGTATACTTTCCATAGTCACTTTGATGGTCAAAACATGTATTACAGGCTTTCATCCACACTTTCCTGGTGCCCATAAGAACACACAACACTTCTGCTAAAATGCTATATTTTAAAACCAGATCTGAATCCTGTTCACAACTTGGAGGTGACAAAGCCGAAGATTATTCTTAATTAAATGTGTGCATTTGTTGTCTGTTTAGCCTTTTTATTTCTTTGTATAATTTCACTGTCAACACACACACACAACACACATATAAACACAAAAACCACTGGACAAAAGATGGAGAAAATACAAAAGAAAAAACTGCTTTTCTGCTCTTTGATAACAGTGTGTAATTCAACTCTATATACTCTATACATGTCTTTTGCATGGAGTGGCTCCCAATTTGCCAGTGATTTGTATTGACACAGACAGGGCTGACCTGTCACATGCCCAAATAAACTTTTCTTCCTGCTTTGAGAGAGCGCAGTCAGCAGCAGTAAATGAGTCGTTTGAAGCCTAGTGTTCCACTTCTGATACCTCCCTGTATTCTCTAATACACGCCGCTCTGTCAGAGATCACACACGACTCACTGCTTTTGACTCACTCCAGATTCTCTAACGTGGAACACTTCACTGTAAACAACATCATAAATATGCAGATAGAAAAGAAATAAGAAAACACAAACAGGACATACACTATTCAGAGTGGAAGAGACATCTTTTGATGATAAACATTTCCTTTGATATAGTCAAATATTTGCATTATTTCTGCACTTTCATTGATATTCTGCACTAATGCCGAACTGTATTGCTTGACCCTGGTGTCATTGTATCCTACTGTTATAAATTGATGGATTGTGGTTGTTTGCAATATCAACAACTGAACCATCATTTTTGGAGACAAAAACTTCAACACCAGCTGCTCACTAATATATATTTTTTTTATGTAAAATAAATTGCACACTTTAAGATTATCTTTGCCAGTGCTTGTTTCTTAGCCAGGCTGGCTCCACCTGGTAGCCTAGAAATCTAGACGCACAATGGTGGTAGCAAATAGTTATGCCCAGCAGGCACATGGCCACATAACAGGGCCTCAGCTAGTCTTCAATCACTAATGCTCCATTACGGAGTCATTGGGTGGGCTTAGGTCTCAGAGACACTGACAACAGAACTGTGACAGTACAAAACAACAAGTGTTTGAGTTACAACTAAGGTCAAGGAAGAGTAAATGTTTGAATCTGCGCTGGCATTGATTTTAAGTTAGGCTTGGGCTTTGAGCAAAAAGAGGCACTGAACTCATTTGATTCAAAGAAGGACGTTGCTATTTAGCCATCGTTGCTCTGATTGGTCATAGTGCTGTCCTGAGCCTGGTCTATAGTGGCCAGACTATTTTAATGTTATAGCCTGGTGCTTCCGATCAATTTAGCTATATCACTGCATCAGGGATTTATCCCAAGTCTTCGGTTTCCATTGACTCTGGGCTTTTAACAGAGAAACTGAAACGATGCTGTTAAACTCAAACAGTACATTACGGAGTAGTGTGGCGTATAACATACATCACAACCAAGCAGGGGCAATTGATTGAAGCAGAATGTATCTTCCCAACAGTAGGTAAAATGGATCCCAATGGATAGGTCAGTTTACTTTTACAGCATTTCTCTGTCAACTGTCTTTGTTTTGCACATTTTAGTTATTTTCTTCCATTTTGAAATGAAATTGCCATTATTTTATTTCTTTTAGAACAAGAGCAGCTTGTGTTTCTGGACATACATAAATTTAATAAAATCCACATATAAATGTACTGAGGGCAAGTTGCAAGAGCAGTTCCATGTTGTGCATAGAAATGTAGGCCCAAATATTATCATAGATATTAATCTACTTATCTATGCTGCATGGTATTTTTTACTTATCAGGAAATACCATATATGGAACACTGGAACTGGTGAGCCAATGGACTGCCAGCTTTTTGCTATCTGGAGGCCCTATTATATAAATGTAATTCTTTCATATAGCTGAATACCAAACAAATACCTCCACATTGCTTTGCTTTGTAAAATTGCACATTGCCTGGTTGTAAAATGGCAAGATTTTTTACATATATTTTGGGCTTTTTTGCTTTGAATTGGATAGGACAGTGGACAATGACAGTAAACAAGTGGGAGAGAGATGGGGAAGGATCTGGAGTCCTTTCTAGTAGTTTATCTTTGTGGCCTACATGGACAAACTGGCCTATTGGTAGCCATGAATTATTCGTTTCTAAACGGAGAAGTAATGAATTGTTTTCAGTAATCCATAGTGATTTATTGGATGGAGACACCTAGTTTAAACGTTATTGTTGCCTAGGTACGTCCATGCTATTTCACTTGAGCCATTTAGCCTACCAGTTTTTGATAGATCAGATAGCCTAAGCGTACATGCTTTAAAGTTACAAAAAATAGCTATAGTGTTTTATTTATGGTAGCCTTAATTCAGTCGGGGTAAGGTTTTGTTTTTACAAACAAAAACTTGGCAGCCTGGCCTGAGGAGAAGAAAGTGTGAACTATGGCGACTGCGCAGCTGTAATTGGAGGTGTTACAACCTGGGCGTCCCAGGATGCGCGTCTGTAAGCGAGTCGCTTTATTAGATTGCACCACATCGATCCTTGTTTCCAGACCGTTGACTAATTTCCAGGCGGGGGAGAGATCGATATGCCTGGATTCAATCTTGCTTGAAATGGGTAATTCATTGTAATCGTCACGCGTAAGGTAAAATGTGATTACACCGCAACCTAGAGGTGATTCGTAGAAACTACAATTATTATTTTTATGACTGGCTTCTTAATTCATGCCAAATTAAACCACTCACAAAACATAAATCCTGGTTTTGCTCTCAATATCCTAATTCTATATATATTCTAATTCTAGTTAATTTCGTTAATTAACCCTTTTGTTCAAAATCTTCCTTGGGCTATATCTTCTTTTGCATTGTAACAGATTAATTATATCTCTGTAAATATGGTAGGTCTGTTACAGAGTTATAATGCATACTGCACATACACTAATATGGTGCACCAGGAACCTCATATCAAGTCTGCAATTATTTTTTTAGATAAGGCTATTTGATTGCCATGGTTAGACAAATACATTACATATAAATCATGTCTGAAATATTATTGTCAGATAACACTTAACTGTGTGCTTTGTGTACCCAAATTCATCTTCACACTTTTCGGCAGGTGAAGCCGGGTGCCCGAAGGTGTTGTACATTGCCTTCTCCACAGATCAAAAGCAATCACCCCAGCATCAGTTTCTATCAGTCACACCTCACTTGGTTGATGTTTCACGTGATCAAGCAAAGTGCTTGGTGTTCGCAGACCCAATCTACTTCTCAACAGCTTGCAAATTTTCACAGAAACGGTGCATTGAATCATTGGATTTGCAGCTTCTGTTTTGATACACTTGGACCCACCACATTTCTTTTATCATCTCATAAGTCATCTGAATTTTCATGCACTCTAAGAAAATGAAAGCCTTACACATGAACCTGGAGAAAATTCAAGTCTTTTATTATAAACCACACTCATGAAAAGTATAACAACAACCCCTTCCTAGAGCCCCACGGAGAAAGACACAAGCACACACACACACAGGTGGCATAGCTCACATTCACACCCATACACACACACGCACACAAACGCACACACACTAAAGTTTTCTCCAAAATGCCCAGCTTGTCATTTGCAGACACCTCTTTTAACTCTGCCTCTTTGCTCAGTCCATCACATTCAGTATCCCTGTGCTTGTTGATTGTATCTTTTGGCTGGACAGTCAGTTGTGTGCTTGGTGTGGGACAAGTTGGGTTGGGTAGCTTTAGATAGACGGGGTGCAGGAAGAAATGAATAGGTGGATGGGAGGTTGAAGTCACTGATCTCTAAAGAATAACTTATTCTTTAGAGATCAGTGGGTTGAAGTCCAGTGTGCGACTCCTGGAGAGGGACGTCATCATGCTCTGGAGTGGTAGGCGGGTTTATAGCGAATTACGCCATCAGGCTCTGGAGTTGCGCTCCTCCTCCTCGTTCTCTAGATGGTAGGCGGGCTTATAGCGGGTGATGCCCCGCTCATCCACTGTCTGCAGGGAAACGTTCCGGCAAGTGTTGTCCATGCTACCCAATGAGGTGTACCTGCCAGATAAAAAAAGATAAATAGTTGAGCAAATACCTGACTTAACCTTCACCCATGCAACTGTAGGATATAATGAGCTGAGCATGCAACTCACCCTTTATCATAGAGAATACAGTAAGGCACATAGAGGGTCCTCAAGAATGACCAGATATCATGATACGTCCAGTCCTGATCAGTAAACAGAGGCAGGCAAAAGAATGAGATTTACTGAGACTTTGTCATTCACAGAATATAAGCCATGTAGAAGCTGCAGGACAGTGTTTTCGAGTAATTTAAAACAAAAACATGTAATGTGATAAAGATACAAAGCCCACACAAAAGTTCTATGTTCTATCTATGTTAAGCAAACCTGATGAATGCAAACTACATAACACCTGCATGAATTTTACTTGCCCCTGTTCATTACCATAAAATGTCAGGACATGTGAGAGTGTCTGTGCATGTGTAGGTATGTGTATATGTGTCTTTCTGTGTACATGGGTACGTGTGTGTGTATGTATGGGTGTGCATGTGCGTGTGTGCATGCCCTCACCAGCAGCGGGTTGACTCTCATGTAGTTTGGCCAGCCTGGGTCAGTGGGGCACAGGGGCGTGAGAGTGTGTGAGTAGGGGTCACTGTACCGCGTGCCCATCAGCACGGCCTTCAGCTCCGGCCGTCTCTCCTGCACCTCACTCAGGGCCTGCCGAATACTGCCCTCCACAGAAATCAAGTCCAGGTCATACCTGCCACACGGCACAGGGGGATACGCCTGCTATCAAATGATAAGCAATACTACATATCTACACACACTAGTGCGTATGTCATATGCATCGACAATTAAAGCCAGGTTACGAGAGGAGGGTGGGCGGGGGGGTTGTGGCAGCAAATGGCAGTTGAGTCTGATAATATGATATTGAACTGATAACATACAGTTCAATCACTTGGATGGGTTGCCTGAAACGTGAATATAGGCCTACAGTATTCTTTTTATTTTCTTGGAAGGGGGGGGGGTATTTTGTGTTCGACCGTTCTTCTTGGTAAGTTTCTTTTTGTTTCAGTAAGTGTGTTTTTGTTCATTGTTACTTTGATTATTTTATGATTGGTATGATCAGGGTATTGCTAAAAAAAGAGCTGAAAGCTCAGTCAAATTTCCCTGAATAAAAATGGTTGATGATATTGGTTGATGATGTTTTTGGTTTATGTAACTGTAGCTGTAACTGTTAAGATCAGTGACTGAGCGTTTGACTGTGCCTTGCCATGTAAAACTGAATTAAAAGAATCAAGACCAAGACAGCTTGGCTCAAACACTATTCTTGGCTTTGTGAATTAGAACTCTTAGTTGCAGGCACCATGTCAATGACCCTCTCACTCTTTTGAAGTTCTGGTTGAGAGGAAGGAAGAGTTAGACCACTTTCAAACAAATCTTCATTCAAGATTACTAAAGGTATGAAAATACAGTACTGTAAATATACTTATGTCCTGAGTTGAGATCTGGAGTATGCTGTAAGACTCCAAGCACATCTTTGAGATAATACCATCATTTGTGGGGAGTTTTACCTTTTTATTGTATCTTGTAAAAATCTTTCCATCTCAGGGAATGGGGAAACAATCCGTATATAAAGAGCCTTCACTTTGTCCTTACCCTCAGGATAACGTCTAGGATGGTGTGTATAAGAGAGAAAGAGAAAAAGACAGAGAAAGAGAGAAAGTGGAGGGAGGCACAATGTTAAATGCAAATTCTGAAGCTCTGAAAGAAAGTAGATGGAGCTTGGAATAAATGGATTACAGTTGTCTTGCATCATCTGGCACTTTAGGTCCACAGACACAGCAAAAGTTCTCTCCTTCGTGTCTGTCATTTGCGATTGCCTCAGCCTACCCATCCTCACACCTGCACTCACCTGCGTTAACCTCTCTTCCCACAACTCACACTCCATCTCAACTTTGTTTTTTTTCTTTTTGTCTCTGACCACGCTCACCGTTTGACAGCAGCATAGAAGAGATGAAGAAGTGCGGTGCAGTCTTTGCCTCCATTGAAGCCCACACAGGTTTCGCCCACTGCGTACTGGTCCAGTGCAGTCTCTATGGTCTTCAAGGCTGACGCCACCTTATCGCCCAGAGCAGTGCCTATTGGGAAATGTAGTCAGACGCAAGGCACTACAGTTAAGTACTTGCATAAAAGTATGCCTGTAACCATACTGACCTAGTCTATCACGTGAATGCCACTGCCACCATTTGCATTGACTTAAATTTGTATGTACAAATAACACACACACACACACACACACACACAAATATATAAACAGCAGAAAGTTAAACCCCCTATGTGTAAGTTTTATTTTTTTTCGTATGAGAATTTCTCCCATCTATCGGCGAAGTGGTATACTGCATACGTTGTATATGTATTAGCCCTCCCCTTCCCACGGTCCTCATTTTGAAAATGGCAGTGCAAAATGGATATTCTCAATTGGTACCCAACCACATCTATATATAAATGGAAATTACCAAGTTTACGGAAACACTACAATTTATTCTTGGAGGTAATTACCATCATTTTACATTATATTTTTAAAATAAAAAATATATTTTTAATTAAAGACGAAGATAAATAGAAGATACACCTACACATAGAGGCTTTAAGAAATCGGCAATATATTACTCCCTTAGTGAAAGCACAACCTGTACAACAATTTTGCTCACTACCACTCTAAATTTGGCCACAGAATCGAAGGTGAATCAGACAGCCAGGTGGTTGGCTTATACAACTTTGCACACAAATCAGCACTTGACTGCAGCTGAAGATGACATTTACTGCCCACCTGTCACCTCTCCCACAATTAACTAACCTCAAGAACTGAAATACTGTACATCCCTGCAACAGCATGGAGATTTGAGCTCCCAGTGCTGACAGCTATTCAACATATGTCCTGTTAGGATGGATAAAGCCACAAGGTCTACACAGCTTCTTCTCCAAAGCTGTTTCCCTACTGAACTCTGTTCCCCACTAAACCTGTATTTCTCCATTCCTTATCCCCAACCCTCCACCTCATCTCTCTCAACAACATTGACTGCTCTCATCCAGTCCCTTCAACTCTTCACCCATCTGCACTAAGCATCCAAATTTCTATGTATATTTGGTCAATACTGTATACCTCTATTGTAAATATAATATACAGTACACCTGGTACCTACTTATAGCACATTTTTACATCTGTCCATAGCATAGATAGCCTAATATAGCATATTTACTGCCCTACCAACTCACTGTACTGTATATTGCCATTTATTGTATATGTATATCTTTAAGTTGATCTGTAGGTCAGAGTTCTGTATTGCTAAACCACATTTCGTTACCCTGTATTACATGTGTAATGACAATGAAGTTGAATCTAGCAAATCTAATTTAAAGGCATAAACAAATGCTGATGCAGAGAACAGACCCATTTTAAGAGTTTTGTGTACTATCATAGGCAGTGACTGGTGTATCTACTACTCATGCATGGATTCATGCCCAATACAGTGTGATACATCATGTTATGCATGCCATTAGACAGCACCTCCCAATTCCACTTCCAACCCGGGAACTCGGCTTTCAGGCAGGTACTACACCACATGTCAACCCACCACCAACCCAAGAAGCAATTTCTGCCATAACTCAGATACTGTTTCTATGCTCACTTTGCTTCACATAATTATGAACAGGACAGAGTTGAACCCATATACCTACGTATGTGTCATTACATGTGGGCATTATTTATGCAATGCAACACTGGTGGGAACGAGCCTTCGCCTTTGTGCCTGCAGTGGAACCACTCCCATCAGGATTTCCAAACAGCTTCACATAGACAAGTTTTGATTCACCCATTCCCAGGAAACCCAACAGTAAATCAATGGCTTCGAAGGCCTCTCAATGTAAAATGCAAAGTGACTGCTCTGAAAAGTGACCCATGGTACATTGTTGGATCTCTTTACCCCTAGCAATATACAGAATGCATCTCGTCCAATCAGAAATTGTTCAATAGTTTGACTGGACCTAACAGTTGAATAACAATGTATTAGTAAGGTTTATATACTGTACCACCTACTCGAAGGTCTACTTTTTACAGTTTTCAATTTTTTTCCCATTATTTTACCTTACTTTTACCTAAGTATTCCAAACCACGCCACAGTTACAACACAGAGCCTCAAAAGAAGTCTAAGCCCTACATTCCATCCTTGCATAAAGTATTAATCTGGCGTAAATTAAGCCACTGCCCTGTTGTTTGAGGTTGCTGAGTGTGGTTAGAAATGAATCAGCAGCCAACACTAAGTAAAGAGAGTAAGGAAATGTAATTTTAGTTTCATTTCCCTTTGCCTAGGACCGTTGTCATTTATAAAAAGAAATTTCTCATTCTTACAAATGACACTCAGAAACCTCGAACAAGACAGCTATGGCTTGACACCAAATGATCTCTTTAATTCTTACCACTGTTGGCGAGCATGTAGACCTCCACAGGGGCAATGGAGACGGGATCTGTGACAAGAGGAACCACGCTACCAGGGGGTAGGTCCTCCACAAGCTGGGCCCTGGCTTTCTCCACTTCGTCCAGGCTATCCGAATCCAGCACCAGCCGCACGCGGTGGTAGTTGCTCAGCCAGTCTGGGTAGGAGCCCAGGGCTACACGCTTGCCCCAGCCCTTCTGGAGTTTCGAGAGCACAGGCGCGATCTCCGCCTCATCAGCGTCCACAAACACCTCTCGCGTATGAAAGGTGGTTCCCGAACCAGCAAAGAGGTGTGAGAGTCCGTGAAAGGCCCGCTCCAACAGCGAGGGAATGCCAGGAAAGACGTAGACATTGCGCACACTTACCAGCGGGTAGCGCATGCGCTGGCCTGTCTGTGGGTCAGTGCCATAGTTGAGCTGCGCTGATTCAGGCACCGTGGCCAGCTTCATTGAGGGTGAGCCAGGGTCCGATGTGCCAAAGAACTCCGCTACTAGCTTTGAAAGCTCCGGGTGTGGCAATAGGCGCTCACCGAAAGCCATCGCCACACTCTCAAAGGTGACGTCATCATGTGTGGGACCAATGCCGCCAGAGGTGATGAGGTGTGTAACGGTGGGCGCCAGAGTGGCCACTTCCTTGGCGATGACGTCCTGCACATCGGGCACAACGCTGATACGCTGCACACTCACGCCCAACTTGCGTAGGTTCTGGCACAGGAAGGCACTGTTGGTGTCTACAGTGTGACCCTGTGACAGAGACAAAGTGTGAGCCTGAAGATCAACTAACCGCAACTTCTGATTCATGCAGGTTATTAAGAAGAACTCACTGCAGCTTGTTTTTCCACACGTTTTCAAAAGATCCAAGGATGTCATCGACTGACATGCATCCCTCTACTCTAGAATGTCATACCAACTAAAATTCAGTTCACAGAGGGTGGGGTGGATCGGGGTATCGGAAATGTGGTACCTGGTCTAAAACCAGCATCTCAAGTTCTGAGATATTTTTGGTTAAAAAGCTCCAGATGCTTCAATGTCTGAAGTATGAGCTAAAGTGGTGCCAATTCATATAGTTCATCAATCATCAGACCTATTGCTTTATTAACATTACGGAAATAGTACAGATAGTACAAATAGTTCAATAGTACAGATAATTCAGTTCTCTCAAGAGATAGCATTGCAATGGGTTACCTCACAGGTCGCAAGTTTCCTGACATAAAGGGGGTACTTATTGCACACCAAGACAGTTCATCATAGACACAGTCGTTTACCTTCAGGATCTCATCACCGATTATGAGAATGGCTGCTGTAACGGTTCCAGCCTGATCCCGGGAAGAGGCACTGCTGCTCTGATGGTTAAGGGCCATAGCAGCGACCTGAGCCCCGATCTGCCTCACTCTCACAGCGGCACTACTCAACCTGGGCAGCGCCTGCAGCATCCAGGCCCCCAAGCGAGACGGAGGGGGAGCGAAAAGGAGAGAAGTTCTAGTAGACACAGGGTGACAACGCTTAGCTAAATAGCGCGTTAGTTAACATTTTCTGTACTTAACATCTAATAACATTATTATGAGAAGACTTTGTCCAAGTAGCGGATATTGTTAGAAAATTGCAAATGCTGTCAATGCAGCAGGGAGAGAAATGATACCTAGGAACAGCATCTTATTAACTACATAATTAAGAAGAACAAAGTTCACACTATTTCATAGTTTAACTTTCTACCAACTTCGGACATTGCTAAGCAGTGTTAGCTAGCGTTAATGATAACGTGTTTTTAAGGGAGAAATGAGCGCAGTGAAACGTTGTAACAACTTACTTTCAATAATTGAACAGCGCTGAGAAGAAGCCACTGTCAGGAAGAAGTGTGAATCCTGTTACAATCAAGTAATCAGTAACCAGCCGTCGGTGAGCCAAATGAGTACAGTGGACCTGCTTCTTGGCAAGGGTACGTTACACCACCACCACCACGGTCATTTGGTAAGAAGGTGGACAGAGCCGACTGGTCACGCCGTGTAAGTCGCGTACTTCAGTCCACGAATGAGCTGCAGTACACGAGAAACACCAAATCACTGATTAATAAATTACAGTTCCGTGTTATTTGTAACAACACGATACATTACACAAGACTACACTTACCATGACAGTGTGCTTTCTGTAATGTAACTGCAGCGTCACTGTCGACACTAATCACATGACTGCAGCACACCAATCAGGATGAGTGAAAATCCAGACTTGCCCACAAGCCATCCAATAGGCTATGGGGAGGCGCACAAGCAATTCATGCTGTTTTATAAGACGGGAGCGCCAGAAAAATGAAATGTCCTTGTATAAAACAAAAATATCACAGGCTGTTCAAATATTTTCATTTAAATGTGTGAATACCAAGCAAAGATGGTATGTATAGCCTACATTACATTGTATGTACTGTACGTGTTTACTTTGAAACTCCTACAGTCCATGCAAGACAGCAGGGGTCGTCATCACCAACAATATTATTAGAATGTAACCTATCCCATATAATTTCTCCTCAAATTAAGTAATTATAATAACTGTTGTTATTATTATTACACACACGTTTTTAACTCTGCTATGTCTAGGAAAGATGAATCATCACCATTAAAAGGGCTATGAAAAAGTTTGTCTTTCTAGTCAATATGCCTCCCTTCAATTTTAACTACTGTAGTTTGTGTCAGAAAGGTTAATCCATCAGAATGGACATTGCTTTTAAAAGGTGGGAAGATAAATGTGAGGCTTTATTGGGCCAGAATTACGTATTCTAACTGGAGAGAGACAATTTAGTACTGTTGAAATTGGCCTTTCTATACCCTAATTCATTTGGAAACACCATTGCAAATGCACGAGGCCTAATTAAAATTTAGGCGACCATAGTTTGAGTGGTTAAATCAGTGCGAGTTCGGCCTAGGACTAGCTATTCATATTTGAGTTTTGTTGTAGCTTCCAACATGGAGACCTTGATTAGGCTAGCCCTAATCCATTACCGTTGCCAGCATATTAGAAGCTGATTTCGTAGTGGAGTCGGGATTCAACATGTGTCCGCTTTGGAAGAAATTCCCTCTAGCGAAAAACAAGTCAAGGCCGCACAAGGAGCCAGGTGCGGGCGCCTGTTCTTACGCCAAACCACATGACGCAGCCAGTTGATCGCGGAAGTGGCGTTTTTAGACCATAGAAAAGAGGGGGCGACTGGGGGGAGAAACGGAAGGGAGAGAAGCGAAGAAAAGTTTTAAACTCTTTCTTTACAGAACTGCAAATGAATTGGAAACGTCAACTGGTTCCATTATTTAAGTAAGATGGGATTTTAGATGTAACTTTACGTAGAACTCAGAGGAGCGTGACGTGACCAGAGATAAAGGCACGAAAGAGACGCAAGGAAAAGACTGGGTAAGTTTCAGCAGAAGTTGACCACAAATTTGGTCAGCACGATTCAAGTAACGTTTAAGATTTTCTAGGCGGCGAGTTGGAACGTGTACGATGTGATGGGCTGAACTCACTGGTTTTACTGTAACAAAGTTGGCATAATGTGGTCTGGACAATTACATGAATCGGATGACTTTTCAGAATTCTAAGTTACAACATGGTAGTCTACGCACGACGTTGCTTGATTGCTTGAAATTGCCTTATGTCGGCCATAGTTTGATTGAGATTGACAGCCAATGAAGGCTTTGTTGATAGTGTAAATGTTGCTGATTTATTTTCTCTCATGTTCATGGTTGGGCTAACGTTACATGGAATTTTTGGTGTGACAGTTTGGGCCAACTTGGCCAAATCCTTAAGGCTGTGTGGCTCGGCACATCGTTTCTTTAGGCTCACGAGTCAAAATGTGTCGTGGTAATTAAATTATATTAAGGCCTTGTGCAACTCAACATGACTAATTAAATTATTCGCCCGTTGACATCAAACGACTGTTATATAGCTCAATGACCTAGCGTTATATGGATCCTTTGTAATCATCTTGAATATTTAAATACGCGGTAGGTTACGCATTTAGTTGATGTAAGCGTAGGCCTACAGGTAGCCTCCAGAAATAGAAAAGCGAAATTTGACAACTTTACAACATATTCCGATCCCGATTGACCGTGATAGGCTTACGATTAACGCCAAGCATCGATGATGCCAGTGTGCTTTTCAGCTGTTCATATTTCAGCTGCTGTTGACTTCACAAGTGGCAGTAGATCTAATACCCACAGTCTGCACTGTAAAAAATGACGTGGTTCTCTTTCTAGACACCGAGTGAAGGATTTTATTTCTTATTTTATTTTTAATGGCCTGTTTGCAGTCAGATACAGTTTATGGTCTTTGGGTTTTGCTGTGGGACAGCTGTGTTGTCTAGCCTCCATATAATGTAGCCAAGCTTTCCAGCAAGTGACAAAAAACTACTGAACATCCACTGAAATAACCAATAAAAAAGTTGTCAGGGCTTTCTTTCTCAGTCTTTGTATTGCTTACACACTTACTTACCCACTCTGTTTTTCACCGTTATCAGGCATTCTGCAGACCTGTGCTGCAGTTGTCGAGCTTACGCCATAATGCACCTGATCACCACCGATAACAAGCACAAGGCATGAGATTTATTTTCTTCTGTTAATGGACACTCACGTTGGATTTTGAGACACATTTACACACAGAGTATAGCTTTGCTATCACAATGGCACACCTTGTGTTTGTGTGTCTGTGTGTGTGTGTGTGTGTGTGTGTGTACTGTCAAAACTTTGTGGACTGCCAGTTCACAAAATTATCTTATGTTATGCATGCCAATGAGATTCTTTATTTAGTTGAGTTGCAGTTGTGTGACTTACTATATCTCTCTCCCTTTTCCCTTGTGTTCCTTCCTTTGCTCTTTTTTGTCTCCCTCTCCGTCAGTAAGGTATATGGGTGCATGGGGTGGGTGGAGGGGTCAGTTGACTTCCTGCTTAGGCAGCCCCGGCTTCCCACTTCATTCTCCACATACATATCCAGAGCACACACTCAACAATTGGACTGTCATGAAGGCAATACAAAGAGTTGCTCAACCAACAAGCACACAAACCCTGCACCCACACAGTTGTCTGCTCCACACACCCCCCCCCCCCCCCCTCCCTCCACCCCCCCCCCCCCCCCCCCCCCCGCCTTTCTCTCATTTGCGCTGTCTCTCTGTCTCACACAGTCTTTGAAGCACACAGACTAAAGGCATTAGTCGCTGGTCTTTGGTCATAGCTTTTCTTTTTTTTTTTTTTTTTTAAACAGACACTGGATCTCTGAAATGGTTGACTGGTTATTCAGTTCTTGCAGGAAACATGACTCAAAATCATGCATGCACAAGGTGTTCTTTTATCATATTCTTTTAGTGCTAAGACACATTCAGTGATCTAATAATCTCAGTCACCATTACATTTTAAAAGAAAATAAACTTATTTTTATACTCTCATATACCTTCAATCAATGGGTCAGGGTTTAGCTGATTATAAACGGCTTATATTGTTAATATTTACTCTCAAGAGACTCCAGAAGGCCTTTGTTGTTTGAAAAAAGTTGAGATGAGAAGAGAGGTTTGCCGAGAGAAGACTAGCATGACCAAATAATTGCCCAAGTCAAATAATTGCTCAAAGAGTGTGTGTGTATTTGTGTGTGTTATATTGTTATAACACATACACATTTTGTCTTATTTTCTTAGTTTTCTTAAGTATTGTACACTTTCTTTGGTCATATGAAATTTGCCTCGAAGTGTGTTTAGTGCTAAACCCTAACCCATCTTTAAACAAGGGTAAACTTCACAGTTTATGATACAATTAACTGCCTAAAGCTACTGTGTGTGTGTGTGTGTGTGTGTAGGGTGACATGGAGAGAGACTACTCTGTGCTAAAAGAGCTTGCATTGGTGCAGGAATGAAAGCGAGTGCATATTTGAGAGGGACTGTTTAAAGGAGAGAGGGAGGGAAGAGAGGGGGACTTAAAATAGAAAACTCACATGTTGAGTTTTCAGCTGCCTCTCATTCAAAATGGATGGTAATCTAATGGCCCATTTGAGAGCAAATACAACTAAACCCTATAGTTTGTTACCTTTATGAAGGGCATATTGTTCCATCATGTTGATTGTCATTGCATGTTTGTTTTGTATTTTTGTGCCATCTTGTTGCATATTCTGCGTGTGTGTGTGTGTGTGTTTGTGTGTGTGTGTGTTGACTTCATACATTTTCCAGGGTATTTTCGTACTTCAAATGACCTAGAGAATAAGCATGACTATGACTAGTGGCAGAAGAGCCAGGAGACATAGACCATAGTTATCCATGATGAATATTTATGATTCTGCCTCAACAGACCCATTAACTGAGGTCAATGAACTTGAATTATTTTTTGTTGTTGTTGTTTTTTCTTCTTCTTCTGGCTGCATATTTGAGGCTCATATTTAGTGCCTGAAATAAGCACACATTAATTCACAATCTTTTCTCAAACTACTTTCTCTCTTGTTAAATTGAGGTCTTCTCTAACATTAAAGTAGTATGGTAAATTACTAGCCATTTTTCTAAAATCCTTACAAAAAAACTGCACTGTGGAACAGGAATACTGCAGTTATTTTTCTTAGTTCTGCTTTTGTGTACGTTGTATTGCATTGTGCCAAACATTTTTCAGATAATGCACAGAAAGGGTGAATGTATGATTGACTATGCAAATGAGTGTTCTTCCACTGGTTGTCAGGCCAAGCCTAATTTATTATTATTATTTTTTTATCTAGTTGTTATGGGGACACAAAGCTACACAAAGGTCTGTTTGCTTTTCAGTAACTGCAGTAGTTCATGGCTCACTGGCTAGGCGAGCTATATTGCTGTGTGCACACAAGTTCCTCTCACCCTCATCATCTGCTAAACTTTATTTAAACTAAAAGATGACTGAATGAGGATCTAATGTGTAACTTTGGCCAAGAGTGTAGTGAGCTGAAAGAAGAAATGCTTACGGCAAAACTCACATAAATCAAATGATGGACATGGCTCATTTGTGACTTCAAGTATAGCCAGATCAAATACTTACGGCTAGTGATGGCAAGATGAGGCTTTGTTGAAGCTATGAAGCTTTTGACCAAAATGTGTTGCAAAAATTGCACCACGCTTATTTAACGAAGTTTCAGTCATTTTACCAATTGTGGTACATTTCTATAAATACGGGAAATTTATAATCAATAATATATAATTATATATTTAAATTATAATTGGGAGTGAATTTGACATTTCGCCTATGGATATATTGTATAAGTATATTTAACATATGATGACATTAAGCTACTGATAATATCTTTACATGTTAAAGGCCCACTATGCAACATTTTTCATTTAATTAATCCGTTTCATACTGTTTAGGATGCTAAAATTAGTCATTACACGGCGAACGAACGGTGTAGAATGCGCCACCGTTGCCAATAGCGGTAGATACAGCAATTGCAATGTTCAGCAGCGCGGACCGCCTCCAATAGAATGCAGTGCAATACAATGCAATACAGCGGGCTTTAGAGGGAGCTTGTGAGAGAGAAAAACAGAATGTTGCTTAGTGCCGGTTTAAGTAACACCGTATAGCCTTTTAAACTATTGCATTACCAACTTATTGCAAGATATCTGATCAAAGTAGCTTACTCTAGCCTGGGCCTGCCCATACTTCCTGTGACGCTACATTCAATTTCGCGAGCAAGTCAGTATGGCCATTGTGCCGATTTAGAGGAATTATTTTTCCCAGATCTGTGGCCACCAATGAGAAACGAGCTTACGCATACGTCATCGGAATGAGTGGTCTGATTGGTTGTAGATTCGTCAAGTAGTATACAGAGGCATCTGATGGACGCAGGTTAAGCCCGCCTCCCAGAAGATTTAGTAATATAGGATGGCCAGACTAAGCTCCTATGGGCTTTGGTGCGGAAGCCAGGCTAAGCCTACTCCCAAACAGGCGAAAACTTCCTCTTCTTGTTGTTCATCTGTTGTTAGTCTTAGTAATGCACAAGTTGCAATCCACGGCAAAAAAAAAAAAGTATGAAAACCTGTCTCCAACCACTATCAAAAAGCCACGAGAGCACATATTCTTCATGGGACATCTTTATAGTCGAGATGTCTGGCCAAAATCAACCTTGATTCAGTGCGCTATTACGGCAAGTTCGGCAACCGAGGCCTTAAACATCACGTCACGTGATCTCTCCATTTTGACACACGCCTCGATACAGAGCGTCGGATAAAAATTCTGTGAAATGCTCGAGACTTCATTTGAAGTCTCATTACGATCTGGCCATCATTACTTACGGCTAAACTCACCCAACCACACAATGAAAGCAACTCTTTTGTGACCTTGAGTGAGTATAGGCGGATCAAATACTTGAGGCTACACTTATCAAACCAAGTGATAGGCGTATCTCGTTTGCAACTTGTGTGAGTGTATAGCCGGCTCAAATAAGTACTTATTGCCAAACTTATCAATCTGAGCAATGGGTGTAACTCTCATGTTATTTGTATGAGCGTGAAGACGGCTTAAAAAAGTTCTTGTCATCTGTGGACTCATGCCCCATTTCTGTTTTACTGAAAGAAACTAATTCATGCAGGAACATTGGGTAGACCAAAAAGGTCATCATCTAAGGGCTGCATATTCTCTCTCTCTCTCTCTTCTTGACTGTGTGCACACAGTGGGCTGCAAAACCAGACCATAGCAGAATGTCACCGGTAATGCATACTGCGCACTTTCAAGAACTAAGCAAACATCTCACTGGACACCTCATAGACAGTGTTGTAGCTTTTGCTGTGTTTGCAAACAATTATAATAGTGTGAGAGGAACAACACACTGGCACGACCAGAAGGTTTGAAGTAATGAATCGTAAATGCTGAAATCCATTGAATTGTTAGAGGTTGCACAATCAACATTGGAAATGCCTTGTACAAGATGTCTATAATTCTCAAAAAATGCTGCAGCTGCTGCAATAACACAAAGTGTGTGTGTGTGTATGAAGAAAAAGGCATCAGGAAGAATGTACATGCACACACATGCCTCTTTCTGTGTGTGTGTGTGTGTGTGTGTGTGTGTGTGTGTGTGTGTGTGTGTGTGTGTGTGTGTGTGTGTGTGTGTGTGAGAGAGAGAGAGAGAGAGAGAGGGGCAAGCTGGGACACAAACACCCCTTCTCTAATTCCATTCATTCCACTGTGTATGCCTGAGCCTGACCATTTGTCTCTCACTCACTTACTCATCCATACACACACAAACACACACACACACACAAACACTTATGCTCTTTCATCAAATGTGTGAAATGCCTCTGAATTCAGTGTGTGTGTGTGTGTGTGTGTGTGTGTGTGTGTGTGTGTGTGTGTTTTCACACCTGTGTCCTGCCGGTCACATGACATGCTTCTCTCCTGAGCTCCTGCTGTGGTTTGGGAGGCCCACCGTAATTGGCTACTTGCATGGGGGAAAACTTCATTTCATTGGCTATGATTGGGAGGGAGACAATGAGATGATTGTTGCAATTGGCTGCATATCTGTGTGTGTGGTAATGTGCGCTTATGGTGTTTTTAGGGTTAAGAGACAGAGAGAATCTGCCAATGGAGTATGTGGTAAGACTCGTTCTGATTTATAATACACCCCCCCCCCCCCCCTTCTCATTCAGCCCTCCTTCAGTGGGGCATACAGACTGCTTCTGAATTCACACACCTCAGGCATTGCTTCCATGTACTTTTAAAATGGATGTTGTCGTGTTTCTTCTTCTAATTGAGTTTACACAGCTATCAGTTAAACCATTGTTCATATACATTTTTGCATTAGACCACAGAATCCACCATTTTGAAAAATCTTCTTTTGTGATAAACATCAATTTGGGGATGCAAAAACTCAGTTTACCTCCAAATGATGTGCCCCAATAAGATAAAGGAAATATCTCCTTGAGTGTGTGTTTGCAGTAACCTTGAGAACGAGATCGGCTGGTGTGATGGGCTTTAACTCCACTCTGAATATTCACATGCACCAATAACCCAAGATCTGTACACGATTTTGCTACTGAAGGAGAAAGCTCCACACACCGTCTTGGATGCACAGATACACACACACACACACACACACACGGCAACATATCAACCAGGGAGCGAATAATCACTTAATGAATCGTGGGTATTTGTTGTGCTTTTACAATACGCACAGCAACATATCAACTAGGGAGCGAATAATCACTCAATGCATCGTGGGTATTTGTTGTGCTTTTACAAAATATTGCAGCATGAATAGATTTTGTTGAAACTTAGTTTTGTGGTGCATAAGCTTTGGGTGCCTTTTTTTTGTCCCTACTGTAGAGGTAGTGAGGTATATCTGTAGCGAGAACAGCATGTGCCTGCAATTCTGTTACCATAGTACTGGTAAAAGGGTATGAAGGAGTAAAAGAGTGTGATTTTCAAGCAGGATAATTCCTCATAAAGATTGTGTAAGATGGTATTATATAGTTGTAACACTGACTAAACCCCGATATACATGTATGGGGAACAGAAAGATGGCCTAGAGTCTGATATGAAATAAAAAACATTAGTCACAAACAATAAAGTAGTGGTGACCCACTATCACACGCACACACATAAGACTATCTGGGGGATATGTAGGTCATCAGTCTGCACTTAAACATGAGCGTCAGCTGGGAGTGTGAGTCAGATACATCCTGTTGGAAACACAATCACGTCGTCCTCTGCTGTCAGCGTGTGTATGAGCCAATGAGCATGAGATGCTCGCTCTACTGCCCGCAAGAGCAGCCTGTATGCCCCCTTCCAACCCCCAACACACACACACAATGGTGAAGGGTGAGGTGAAGGGCTCTGTTGAAATTATTGTGTTCTCTCTACATGTGTCTATAACTGCAGTTTTATAAATGCACTACTTTGTTGTCAGTCTAACGTAATCTACTTAATCTGTCGGTGGTGGTTCTTCTCTCTCTGTCCTGCCTAACATTGTGATTGGCGGAGCACCGCTGTGGAAATGGCGCCTCATCACAGTTTTCTCCAGGTGGCTGGGTCTCTCCGATTCTCACCTGTTATCACATGTCTGCTTGCTGTTGGTGAGCTTTCACTTTGGGTGAAGGGATTTCCTTGGGCCTTACTGATTCACTGACACCGTTGTTTAGTGTTTTATTTGGTTTGTTGTTGTTCTGAATCTGTTTTTTTAGGTGTTATCTTGTATCTTGGTGTTGCCATCCCAAATGCAAAACCATGCATCAACACAACTGTCAGGGATTAGTTTTGGCTAGAGTATTGGTAGTTGCAGGAAACCTGAGCGAGCCTGCCTGCTGTGGTCAGTGTCCAAACCAAGATTCCATTACATTGCATATGACAGGTTACCCCTTCTTACCAAGGTCTGCAACTTAACCATCTACTCAACCTCACACATTTTTGGACCAAGCCTCCCGATTAGCCAGTATAAAACACACAACCTAGTCTCTATTTCATGATCTACAGTACATATCTCACAAAGGTCTGTCAGTTGAATAATGCTGATAATGCATGTGAAATTGTGTGTTGAAATGCATTTGTTTGTGTGTAATTATCTGTGTCCACACATGCAGTAGGTTTGTTGTCAATAGCCTTTGAAACAGGCTTAATTTTTTTTGTCTTCTTGTCTTTTTTTTTTTTTTACCTCTCCCTTTACGTTTCTATCCCCCTTTTTCATACACAACACATTTATTCTCTCTCTCTCTCTCTCTCTCTCTCTGTGTATGTGTGTACTGTGTGACTGGCCAGCGCTGCATGCCCTGAGGTGACTGCAGCCATGCTTGTGCTGTGCTCAATTCTCATTGGTCACTAATGCCCTGTCCACTCCATTTAAATCTGAGCCGGGCAGGAGTGTGATGCAAAGTGACACCATCTCCCAAGGTTCAGCCTTGCATTGAGACTCAGAGACCAATGGCACCCAAAGGGGGATGTCCCATTGGTGCATTATGGGGGATGCAGTTGTATGTAAAACCAACCGCTGAGATCTTCTGGTATTCAGCTCATGCGCCTTTGTACGGGTCACTACTTTCACATTGTGGCTAGGCTATGAAGAGTTTGATGCTTGCATGGGTCTCTTTCAGCCAGACACACACACACACTCTCTCTCTCTCTCTCTCTCGTGTGTGTGTGTGTATGAGAGAGATAGAGATAGAGAGGGTGCATGCATACGTCTGGGTGACTGGTAGGGCGATTAATCGAAAAATAATCGTAATCGACATTCTGAACCTATAATCGATCAATTTTTTCCAGGTCAATTATTTCAATTAATTTCCTTTTAAAAACACTACTGTGGAGTCACGTGACCCCGCTCTTCTACATTATTCCATCGACATGTCGAGCATGGAGAGCTTAAAAACTTCTACTTGTAATATGTGAGCATATTTGCTGTACAAAACTTGTCAGTGAACTATGAGGGCAAAATAATAAAATAAATAAAGTAATCGTAATCGAGTTAAAATGTTCAATTAATCGAGATTTTCATTTTAGGCCAAATTGCCCAGCCCTAGTGGCTGGTATAGTCAAGTCTTGCAGCACCTTGGTGTGCTGTCTGTTGTGTAAGTGACCTTAAAAAGCCTTGTGCAGCCTCAGACAGCTGTATGTGTGAGTCAGGTGCCTGGGGCTGGCCGAGCTGGCTACTGTATGTGTGAAGCTAAATGAGACTGGCCTCGATTCCCCTCTCTAGCAGAGACAGTTTCTGTGTGTGTGTGTGTGTGTGTGTGCCGAGAGAAAGAGATATGGGGAAAGTAGTCAGTAAAGTGCGTACTTCCTTTCTTTTCTCTCTCCTCTGCTCTCTCTTTCCCTCTCTTTCTCTCCATTGCTCCATTCCTCCATTTACGTATATCAGGCTACATTACCAGGCAGATCTTTCCTCAAGGTCCTGCCTCTCTCTCTCTCTCTCTCTCTCTCTCTCTCTCTGTCTGTCTCTCTGCCTCTCTGCAAAAGAGAGGTTGTTATGTATGCAAACGTTCTCATAAATAACTGACACTTCGGGGAAAGAGGAGTGAGAGACCGAATGAGACGGAGTGAGACTGTGTGAGCCAGAGAGAGAGGAAGGAAGGAGTGAAAGAAAAGTGGGTGGGGGGAATCAGGGAGGTGGAAAGGAAATCAGTGTGTGTATGTGTGTGTGTATGCATGTGAATCGCGATCAGGGAGGGATGAGGTGGTGGTGGAGGGATTGCAGGCAGGCAGTGCAAAAGCAGACAGGAAGTAGAAAGGGAAGGGAAGGGAGGGAGGATGGGGGGGGGGGGGGGGCAGACGGCTTTATCTGCCTCTCTCACGCACGCTCGCACACAGAACCCAGCGGTGAGGTGCGGAGGAGAGAGCAGGAGGACGAGAGTGAGTGAGGATGAGCAGCAGCCACGGGTGGAGGGAAAGAGGAAAACAAAGAGGCATCGCCGTGCATCAGCTCGCCGCGTGCCCCTGACGAAGAGAGAAGGGGAAGCGAAGGACGGGATCGAGCGAGGGAGGAAAGGGAGAACAATAAAGGGGTCCGGCCGTGACTTTGTGACTGTACGAGAGCGCGGAGCAGTGCAGAGTCAAAGGGAAAATCGCATCTTATTCTTTTGCAGGGAGGGGACAGGAAGAGACAGCGCTGGAGAGGATTGACTGTCTATCTTTTCTTTTCTTGCCTTGAGCACTTAGGCAACATTAAAAAAAGAAAGTGACTGATAGCATGGTAGAGACAATCAGAATTTCTCGTGTCTTTTAATATTACCTTTTTTGTATGTCTGCTTTATCTTTTGGTAAAGGACATCATTGTTAATAACTTAACTGTGCCAGAGCCCGAAGTAGCTCATGTGAAAGAGAAGCGTTTTTGGCCACGCTGTAAATCTCTTTCCCTATGAGTTGGTGATTTCGGTCCTTGCTGCAGGAATAAAGCGGAACATTCGAGGGAAACAAAACTCACTAGCCTACTCGCCTGGGCATCTTACATCAGCTGTTATGCAGAGACTGGGAAACAAACACACACTTAGGCTATACACAATCAGTTTTTTTATGCAACCTGTCTAATCCTGTGGTGCAGTGAACCAGTCATATTCTTGCCTAACGATGGCTCTGAATATTTAGCTGTAAAATACTGTAGGCTACACAGTAGCCTTCTAGTTTATAACGTATTTTGCGTGCCTGAGAACTTTTAAGTCGTTAGTTTCAGTGAATGTGCTTTCTATGTGTGAATGCGTTACAGCAGTGTACTTTTTAACCGACACCATGGTAAAGAAGTGTGTGTTTTAGATTAGGCTATGTGCTGTCAATGGTGATGTGATGACTGAGTAGCTTCTCTACCGACGAGACGTTTGTACATTTCTGAGTTCACTGTCTATCGACCTGTCTCTGTTCGCGAGAGGCGTGAGCGCCGTCTCCCGACGCTGGTGAGGTGACGCGTTGTGTAGGTGCAGTGGATCTCTTTGTGCCAACCTTGTCATCTGTTGTTTGGGTTAGAGACAGAATTTAGTCTAGCAGCTCTTTATTGCTAAAGTCAGTCTATTACCATAGCAACACTGTAGCGCGTTAGAACTTCTTTATTTGTCCTTTTGTTGGGACGTTCCAGTGCTCCCTTGAGCTATCGACATCTTGGCTTCATTATCCAAGGCTACCTGCTTGGTTAAGAATGTTGCCTGGTGAGACTGGAGGACCCTTGTGGTTATTGTGAACCTACAAAATCGCTCTAAGACAAAGATCCACTGCTCGGAAAGGAGCTTAATTCTTTTGTGTACTATCCTATCTCCCACTTGGCTAGCCAGTGTTGCATGATAATGTCATTTTACCCCCTTTTCCCTACAGAAAATGACAGATCAGATCCCGTCAGTGCAGCGTTCTCAGACTTTTCTAATGTGTGACTTAAAATTTGTTCTTAGATTTACAGTTGTGTTTTTTCTTTAAGCACAGTTTGTGTTTGTGTGTGTGCGTATGATTTTGTGGGTGTTTGAGTGTGTCTGTTTTAATGTCTTTTACAAAAAGTGTAGGACACTCAGGCTCAAGGGGCTCTTTCAAGGGGCTTGGACCTTCACTGTGCTGCAGTAACCTGCACTAACTGACCAGTGAACACCAAAACCATCCGTAGGTTGCTCGTTAATCTTAATGACCTACACTGGTGCTCATCCTCTGTTATCTATGTGGAGTTTGCTGGCTGAACTGCACACCGGTGCTCTCCAACTGGTGCTTGTAACGTTGGTGTGTTGACTGGTGCTCATCTATCTGAGTATGTTTGTGTGTGTTTAGATTACATGTACAGACACTGTCTGCTGTTAAGGTGTTTTAGATGAACTGGTTCAGACAGGCAGATAAACAGTTTACTTTCTTTGCGTCAGGACACTAACTATCCATCATTACCTCTGATGTTATAATAATCTGGCATTTAACCACATTGCATTAACTGCTGTAGCATTTGTGAAGAATCAGTCTGTATCTCAAGACCTTTAGCGAGCTTAGTCAACCTGAACATCTTGTTTGCACCAGGGGAAGGGACATTTAACAAAACCCCAAAAGTACTATCTATGTTGTTTGTTTGGTTTATGTATTTACTTCTCTCTTTTCTACTTCTTTTTTGCTATTTTCTCTACGAGACCAGTGTTCTCATTGGTTTAATGTTGCATTCAGTACATTTCTGTGGCTATGTGATGAAATTCCTTTTCCTACATTCCTGCACTCAGACACTCATAAGCAGGTGCTCCTAAACAGCTACACTGGTTTAAACTCTCAGTGAAAGACCAAAGTGTCTGACACCATCTTGTGGCATGTCCTAAATCATATCACAGTCAATGATATACCACAGTACTTTATCTAGCACAACACCTTCAAATGTGTCACTTTAGATAAAAGCATTTGCTAAATACTAGTCACTTTACTTTTACTGTATATACTTGACTTAAGTGACGATTTGCTGTCTGTTTGGTATGAATGTATTTGACTTCATTGTTGCTTTGAATCAGTCAGGCACTCCTTAGTCACCTTGCATAGCCACAGATCCTGGATGCCTGTACTGTCAGTCTAAACCTAGGAAGTGGTGCTGATGTCTCTGTGTGTGTGTGTGTGTGTGTCTGTGTATTCTTGTGTGTGTGGATAGGGTGATGTTGCTGTCCTGTTGACTTTAGCATCCTGCCACTCAAGTGCAGTCCATCAGGAATAGTATCTGAGTTTGTGTGTGTGTGGTGTGTGGGTGTGTGTGTGTGTGTGTGTGTGTGTGTGTGTGTGTGTGTGTTTAAGAACATGCACCTTCTGCAAGAAGATGGCAAAACTCAAGCAATGACCTTAAGCAATGACCTTTCTTTCAGCTGTCTAATACTATACAGACTAAGCTCTTATAGAGGACGAAGGTGACATCAAGACTGTCAAACATCACTCACTACTTACTCACTAATCAACAGCAGGTTGACTCTTTATTGCAGGAGTCCTTACCACAAGAGTTAAGGATATTCTAAAGAAGAATGTTCTAGGTGATTATTTTCTCAGTTGGACTTGAGTGGTAATTGTCTCTGTGTCTATCAGTGTCAGTAGATTGGACACAATGTCAGGTGGCCACCATAGACTGTTTGTGCATCTTCTACTTGACAGTCAACAGCTAATGTTAAATGACTATTGATTTTTCCTCCTTTTTTATTTAATCCCATTTAGAGCAGAATTACTCCTTTAAAATTGGCATGTGTTCATCTTTATAACATTAATGTAATTTAGATCCTGGCTAGATTTATTCTCAGGTATCTAAGCAGTAGGTATTATTTCGGTGTGGGTGTGTGTGCTGTTACAAAAGAGAATAAGAGAGACAGGTTGAGTGTTAACGTAACGAGGGCATAATTGATCTCATGGTCACGCCTACCGAGTCAAAGCTTCAGGGATCCCTGAAAAGGGACTACAAATTGGGCCAATCAGGATTCATTAGCCTTCTAACAACAGCCCTGTGGAGTGTCATCATCATTGCTTAGGACAGCTGGTGATTTTCTTTTTTTTTTTTTTTTTCCTGTCTCTCTATCTTTCCATCTCTCTCTCTCGTTTTCCATCTTGCTGTCTCTCTAAAATGCACAGAAGCATTTGAGCATTTGTCTTACTCAAATTAGATCATATTCTCAAGTTTCTGCATTCATACCCAGCAAGCTAGCACTGTTTTTGCAAGAGGCGTGTTGTATTTTGTTTTGTCGTGTGTTAGGGGGAAGCCGCCTTGTGGTGCTCTAGTTTAAACTCACCGATAAGTCCTTTTTTTCATTTTCTAATCTACTGTTTACCTGGGGTAGTCGTGGTCCACGGGCCGACGCTGCAACTAAGTCAAAACCGAGACACAGACACAGCCCTCACAGCCATAAGGACTGCATGGGACACTTAACTGGACCGGAGTGAACTTCAAGTTTGTTCCGTTCTTTTTCTCTCAACCTGCCTTCTGTTTTCTTTTCTTTCAACCAGCCTCTTTTTTTTCCTTAAAAACAAAACAAAGCAGAATGGTGGAATCTGTTTGTTAGTCTTTGTATTCAGTTAACTGTGGATATTCGTAGGCTCTTGTCTGTGTGGAATATTACTATTGGGGAAAATGTGCTTCTCCGACCTCATGTAAGTAAAGGTAAAAAAAAAGTTCTTTTTATTCAGAAAGAAATAGAAATAAGAACAGGGCAAGAGAAGGTGAGAATAGCAGTCGGACAGCCTGGAGAACGGCAAGGTGGAAGAGGGTGGGGGCGTGGGTGTTGGAGTCGGTGGCGAGGGGGAGCGCGAGATTGTGTGGAAGAAGCGTGAGGAGGTGCTGGAGAGGGAGCGAGAGCAGGAGCGGCAGCGGGTCCGGGAAGAGGAGGCGCGCCCGCGTCTGGAGGATTGCATCGTGTGGCAGCTCCGCGAGGGCTTTCAGGCACCACGCAGCGACTACGCCACAGCCCAGGGAGGGCAGGGGGGAACCGAGAGAGTGGGAGGGAGGCGAGGAGGAGGAGGAGGAGGGGGGCGCGAGACACAGACGGAGGTGATCTGGAAGCGCAGGGAGCAGGAGGAGGACGAGCGGGCTAGAGACAGGCAGCGTGTGGTGGGTGGTGAGAGGGCACACCAGACCATCTGGAGGAAAAGGGAGAGAGACTGACTGACTGTCACAGGCACACACGTCTGTGTGGGGGTGTGTGTGTTTGAGTGAGTGTTTGGGAAGTAGGAAGGGAGGAGGGGAACAAAAATTGTGAAGCGGCACGCATTTCCAGTGGTGGTGGTGCTTTGTAAACGTTTGTGTCATAGGTGGATGATTGATGCAACGCCATGGTGAACTTGAGAGTGTCCACATTAATCCTGTAAGTCTGTGTAAGTCTGTCTGGAGCTGCTGGTTCTGGTAGTTTTAATCCACATTTGCTCAGTCGACTAGGACCGTGTGCCAACTTTTCCATCTTCAGGCAAGAGTTACTCTCCCTGAATGAGAGTCTTGTCGGCTGCACTAAGCTCCCTGATACATTTAGTCAAGTCTTAGCTCTTAGCTCCTCTACCTTCTCTCTTTCATCCCCCTCCTTCTCTCTCTCTTTCTCTCCTTTTCCTTCCCTGCACTTTCTCTCACTGTATTGATCTGTCTGTTCAGTGTATGGCTCCTTGCCCTGACTCTCTGCGACTAATAGGCTTTTTTATGGGATGCGCACACACACACACACACACACACACACACACACACACACACACACAC
>JAGFZM010000050.1:122069-202641 GCA_017657215.1 Limnothrissa miodon
ACACACACACACACACACACACACACACACACACACACACACACACAGATAGCGAATGCATGCATATTGTGGGTTGTTTTTTTTCCCAGCCTGACAATCATCAGTGGAATTGGTGCTGTAGTTCTATTACTATGCAGGCTCTGCCTTTTCTCTTCCCATAACTACTTTAGTAGTTGGAGCGACACTTAACTAATCCTTTTTGCACTTTCCATCTCTTTGTCTGTGCATCTGCACACTTTTGTTTTTTTGTTTCACTACACAGTAATGTGGGCATAAATATCTTTTTTTATAAAAAGAAAATCACTGATGATGAAAATCTTAGTGTGCCGAGTTGCATGCAGGACTCTTATTGTGAAAAAAGACTGTTGCATTAATTCCGAGGAAGAGACTTCACAGAGACTAATGAAATAATATTGGCCATGGCGCTGGTACCCAAAACCAAGTATAGCCCCTTCCGAAGCGAGTCCCTGAGCTCAACAGACGAGAGCAACCCCTCGCTGCCACCCTCAGCCCCCATCACCCCCTCCACACCCCCGGGCATCCCGTCCTCACTCTCGTCCTCCTCGCTCACCCCCATCCTGCCGCCCACCTCCCCACGCCAGCCGGCCGAAAGCAGCCCGACGACCCTCTGCTCCTTCTTCCCCAGGATGGGAGCTCTGCGACTGGGGGTCTCGGCCAGCCTACTCCCCGGTCTCAAGGCTTCTGGCAGGCCAGGCTCAGGGCAGGCCCAGGCGGCGTTGGCGGTGGTGGCCCAAGACGCAGAGGGGCAAGCGGGTGAGCCTATGGCGGAGCTCCCCTTGACCCGCCTGGCTCTCCCGGTGCTGCCCCTGCTAACGGCCCACTCTCCACAGGACATGAACCGGCTGGGCGGAGCCTCGCGGCGTGTGCGCGTTGAGGGCGGGCAGCTGGGTGGAGACGAGTGGACACGTCACGGCTCCTTCGTCAACAAGCCCACGCGCGGCTGGCTGCACGCCGACAACGTGGTCAGCACCACCGGCGTCTCCTACACTGTCAGGGTAATTATCTCTCTCCTACACACTCTTACACACACACACACTCTCTCTGATTCTCTAGAAATATTTATTTCTGTACATATTGCCATTGGAAATGAAATGCTAGTCTCTAGATTCAGCTGAATAAAAAAGGAAATAGTCCTCTGTCTCGCTTCCATGTTGAATTATACAACCAGCATCAGTCAATGATCTTGTAGCACAGGAAAACGATTTTCCACCTAGCATGGAAATCCATGCACTCCTCTGTGGCCAGTGCTTCCTGCTCTGAGCCGAAATGTAGTCATAATGGCTGCTGCTGACCCAGCTGGAACCCTGACCTTGCACTCTGTCTCTGTCGGTCTCTCTCCCTCCCTCTCTTTCCCTCTCTGTCCCTTTGCTTCCCTCTCCCTCCTTTTCTTCCTTCCTCACCCCTACGGTGACTCTCTCTCTGTCTCTCTGTCTCCCCCTCTCTCTCTCCTATGTCTTTCTATGTCTTTCTTTCATAGCCCTCATTGTATTTCTCTCTCTCTCTCTCTCTCTCTCTCTCTCTCTCTCCCTGTGTGTTACTCTTCCTTTACCTCCCCCTCCTTCCCACGGTTTTCCTTTGTGGGCTTTTCTAGTTGCTCTACAACAGGAAGTTGTGTGTGCTGATTGGGAGTCTCTTCCTGTTGTGTTTTCCTTGCAGTATATGGGCTGTGTGGAAGTGCTGCAGTCTATGAGAGCTCTTGACTTTACCACCAGAACTCAGGTTACCAGGTAAAACCAGCTTATTCTTACAAATGCTCACATAGACACACACACACACATACATACACACAAAATATCAGTATGCTGCATGGACAGTAGTTGGGGGGGCACAGTGTATACTTTATCAGTATGCAGTATTTAGTCCTTATTTAGTCCAAATTTCTGGGGCAGGTGTACTATGGCAAAAGTACAAGCAACTTTATTGATATGAAAACTCATACTGCATGTGATGACCTCGCAGGGGCTTAAAGCACAAACTTCAAATTTCATAGCACTGGGGTTTTATGAAGCCATACCAACCAACCACAGTTTTAAGGTATTGCCATGCATAAGGATGTGCAGGCAGTATCTTGTTCCCCATGCTTGCATTTTTCTATCGTGCTCCTTAGATGCCCAAGCGTGTGAATGTTCCCTTTGTTTCCTATGTTCTATTGCACCAGATCCATATGCGTTTGAGTGTTCCCATGTTCTAGTGCGCATCAGATTCACACAAGTGTGCATGTTTCCGTGCCTTGTGTGTATGCTTCCCTAATGCTCTGGGGCAAATGCATGAGATCCGTGTGTGTGTGTGTGTGTGTGTCGTTTTTTTTAGTGTATGAGATCCACATGCCAGTGCATGTTCTGTATGTTCTAGTGCACAAGATGCACACCCGTGTGCATGTTTTCCCTTTTATCTTCACACTGACCACATCAGCCCCCAGAGGAAAAGCCTCTGATGGCATAAAATATTCATCTCTCTGTCTCTCCCTCCCTCTCTCTCTCCCTCTCCCTCTCCCTCCACACTCTCTGCTAGACATACTCCCCTATTCACAGTGGAATTGTGGTCACTCTGAAAAGGAAAAGGGTTCTGAATCTATTTTTCTGTTTCTCTCTCATTAGCATTATTCACTTCCTGTTAGAGACAGTGAGAGGGAGTTATGTGTGTGTGTGTTTAGTGTGTTATGCAGTCGCCATTTCCTCCTGTAATGCCAAGTTTAGATGGTTTTACTGAGGGACAGAGTGCTGGGTCAGATTAAAAGACAATAACATTTAATCAGCGTAATAATGACCTTCATGTCTGAGGACTAGAAACACAGGGGTGAGGTATAGCAACATGGTGTGTGTGTGTGTGGTTGGTTGGTTGGTTGGTTGTATTCCCTCTGCCCACAGCCTATTCTGGTTGTTGAGAGAGGCTGTATATAGAAGGCTCTGGAATCTGCGGTCTCATTCTTCTAGACAGGGCTGTTATCCTCTCCCCTCTTCCACGGGGGGTGGGGGGGGGGGGGGGTTGAGTGTATGCAGGCTTTCTCTTGATCAGATCTGCAGTTGCCGAGTGTGAAATTGGGGGGAATTGCTGAGAGCCAGCGTGATGGAAGCGGCAAGCAGACCATCAGAGTACATTTCAACTACCTATTCCTCTGTGTGTGGGTGTGGGTGTTTGTGCGTGTGTGTGTGTGGGTGTGTTATTGCCTAATGCAGCCAAGATTTTCAGCTTTCATATTTCTTTTATTTATGATATTTGTCTTAACATTGTGTGTGTGTGTGTGTGTGTGTGTGTGTGTGTGTGTGTGTGTGTGTGTGCGTGCATGTGTATGGTATCTCAGAGAGGCAATATCTGTGGTGTGTGAAGCAGTGCCAGGTGCCAAAGGAGCTCAACGGAGGAGAAAGGTACAGGTACAGTAGTCCTTCTCTATTCCATACTGGACACTTTACAACCCCCCCCCCCCTCTCTCTTTCTTTTTCTCTCTTTCTCTCTCTGTCTTTGTCCTTTTCTCCCCCCCTCTCTCTCCCTCTGTTTTTCTGTGCGTATGTGTGGTGTGAATGCAGGCAGCTAGCTTTCTGCTTCACAAGTGGCAATACCACTAAATTGTTAACACTACTAAGCAACAGCGTGCGTGTGCTTGTTTGCGCAAGAAAATCTGGTCTCACCCAAAGTATTTTTGGGAGGCCAGAGGATTTTCTCTCTGGCCTACACTGGCAACGAGTGTATGTGTGTGTGTGTGTGTGTGTGTCTGTTGTGCAATAGGATGTGTGGGTCTGTGTGTTTGTGTTATGCAAGTGCAAGAGATTGTGTGTCTGTCTGTCTCTGTTTTGCAAGGGCAAGAGAGTGAATGTGTGTATGTCTGTGTTGAGGAAGCTACTTTCCATTTTCATGTGATTCTGCTTGTGTTGTCTCTCTCTTTCTCTCTACGCTTTCTCTGGCTTCTTTGTCTTTCTTTGCACCCACACCAGTAGATTCACATTCTCATTCTAAGCCTCTAAGCAGCCTGAATAATGTGCTGCGGTGTGTGAGCATGTGCCATTTGGTTTGGTGTGTGTGTATGTGTGTGATGCTTTTTTCCCTCCCTGTAGCCCACCACACGGTGTCTGTCCTCCATCTTGGGCAAGAGCAACCTTCAGTTTGCAGGCATGACGATCTGCCTCACAGTCTCCACCAGCAGCCTCAACCTACTGGCAGCCGACTGCAAACAGGTATGAGTGTGTCTCTCTCTCTCTCTCTCTCTCTCTCTCAAACATGTACACATGCTATCTTCAGCCTTGTTTGTGGTATTCTTTAATTGTATTTGAAAAGCAATGTTCATTGTGATGTATAGTTTCCTGACCCAACACCTTTTAGCTGTGTTAATGGATTAAACCAGCAGCTGCTAAAAAGTTACGAAATACGCAATTAACCAAAGATTTTAGAGCGAAGGGCTCTAGAATCTTTGCGATTGACTGCCAGATTTTAGGCAGAGCTATATCCAAACAGTTATTATGCATCTGGCCAACAACTTTTCTGCAAATGCTATTAAGTTAGCCTATTAAGTTAATGAAGTTGAGCTGTATAATGAAAAAAGTTGTAATGGACTTTTTTTCCCCAAAAACATTTTTGGATATCTACTTTTGAGTTAACAGTGGCTATAACATATATTTCATATTCAAATATATATAAATCCATTACCATTTTTGCTCTTTGCAAGTATTTGTTTTTTTTCCTTTTTTTAATTCAGTGAACTTTTTTTGGGCATGACTGTTACATTTCAATATTCCAAAGCAGCATTATACTGAATAATACAGCAAGGTCAGAAAACATAAGTTAAACAAACAGAAAACATCTGACACCTGACCTCCCTCTCTCCTCCCCCTACTTTTCCCCATCCCTGTCTTGTTCACCCACCTGGTATTGCTCATCATATCTTTTTGCCTCATTGTTCTGTCTCTCCCACACCCCCTTCATCCCCATATCTTCTCTCTCTTCACCTCCTCTTCTCCTGTTCTATCCCCCCATCTCTATACAGATTATTGCCAACCATCACATGCAGTCCATCTCCTTCGCCTCTGGAGGAGACCCAGTGAGTTCTTTCTCTCTCTCACTCTCTCTCTCTCTCTCTCTCTCTCTCTCTCTCTCTCTCTCTCTCTCTCTCTCTCTATCTCTCCTGTGTTTCTCTCTTTCTCCCTGTGCTGTCCTTTTAAACATTCTATTTTACTCCTTTAAACAGTCCTCTTCACTGCCTTTTGCAGCCTCTTGAAAGTGTTAGTCTTTCCTATCCTTCTTCTCTTTGCCATCATCATCCCTTCATCTTACCTGTCTTTCATCTGTCATTTTCTGTTTTTCGTCTGCCTCATCTTTCCATTTCCTTTCCAAGTACTCTGTGTCTGTCTTCTGCCTTTCTTTTACTGATAAAAGCATGTAGTACTCAAAACTAAACTCTTTCACTGTTTGGTCCTATCTTCTCCCTGTCACTGTTTCTCCTTTCTTTCCCATTATATAACCCTCCCCTCTTTACCCTCTTCCCCATTTCCCTCTATCCCCCCCCCCTTCTCTCTCTCTTTCTGCAGGATACAGCAGAATATGTAGCTTATGTAGCCAAAGACCCTGTCAACCAACGAGGTTAGTGTGTTTGTTTATTGATTTATTATCATTTTTAATCATTGATTGAACTAACAGTCATATTAATCTGAATAAACTAACAGCCTGATTAAAATATCTGCAGTAGCGTCCTTACACAGACAGACCTTAATCCCTTTGAAAGTGCAAGTTTATTATTGTCATATTGCAATATCGAGGAGGTTCTCAAATTAAAAACTGTGTAAAAAAAATGCTTATCAGATTCCTGGAATTTTCAGTTGTTTGCTGTCATGAGTTGTCATCTAACTTACTAAATAAGCTGAAAAAGCACTTTTGACAGAGATCATCTGAAAAGGAGATCACAATCTTTCAGGGGAAACTGCATGACGGCTAATGTGTCAAACGACTGTGTAAAATAAAAATAAAATGATAGCTTGTAGGTCAGGTGACTATTTCTCTCTGTGAGAGAATTCTCATCAATGAAAATGTTCAGTTCCAGAGCTTAGCTAGTTAGCTATGAGGTTTTTGTCAGTCCTTTTCCACTGTAAGAAAATGCCCAGTTTTGATCCAAACCATTCCCTGTGCTAGCGTGTCATATCCTGGAGTGCTCAGAGGGTCTGGCTCAGGAGGTCATCAGCACCATTGGACAGGCCTTTGAGCTGCGCTTCAAGCAGTACCTAAAGAACCCACCCAAACTGGTCACGCCACATGACCGGTGGGTGTTTCCATACACTCTTTTATTGTCTATTATTGTGAAAATAGTGAAAAATGTGTGTGTGTTTGTGTGTGTGTGTATGTGTGTGTGTGTTTATGCATGTGTCATACTACTATGTCATATATGTGTAGTAGACCCATGTGCAACACCGTTCATGATTTATTACTAGAAACGTTTGTGTGTGTGTGTGTGTGTGTGTGTGTGCGTGCGTGTAGGATGGCCCCATTTGACGGTTCAGCGTGGGAGGAGGAGGATGAAGAGGTGGCTCCTCCCCCTGAGGTTCCATACTACAATAACTTCCCCGGCAAACAGCCCCCCCCTGGAGGTCTAGTGGACATGCGAACCCGACCAGGGCACAGCACAGGGGCTACACTTGTGAGAGATTCTCCTACATTTAAGCACGCACACACTGACTCACACACTCACTCATCTCTCTCTCTCTCTCTCTCTCTCACACACACACACACACACACCCATGCACACAGCATTAGGGGTGGTAATCAAGCATGTTTTTCAGACCTTGTTCAAGGGATTTTGTCATTTCAATTAGCTGTTATGGCCACCGTTGGCTACAGTATAGATTTACGTGTTGGCTCGAAGACTACATCAGCTACAGTAAGGAACTGACAAAGGAGCTGTTCAAGAATCTGACTGATAAGCACAATCAACAACAGAATCAATATTCATCAGTTACAACCACTACACATCACTGAGGACACACTCACACACACATTTGGCACCCTGCTCTGTGTAATTTACCTAGTCACCTTTTCCTCTTACTTGGTCCTAAAGAAAACTATTACACAGACACAGTAGCTCCAAATGTATTACACAGACACAGACACAGTCATTGTTGGGGGAAGTTCACATTCTAAATGAACTAGTTCAGTTCATAGTTCATCATTTTTTAAATGAACTCATGGCTTAAAGTTTTCAGTCATATGACGGATTTCAGTCAACCGGATGCGCTAGTTCAATAACATGACTGATGCTTATTAATTGGAAATAAGTCAGTGGATTGTCATGAAGTGTTTCATTTGCTAGTAGAAGCTCAATAGGTCGGAAAATGGTGCTTAATGCCTACACACTTTGCTTAAATAAACGAAATAGCAAAGACTCATAGGTTAAGCTGCATGCTCTGGTGTAGCTGCGAGTGATTAGACTATTCTATGGCAGTATAATCCCCCATCACAAATAATAGTAAGGCCTAGGCTACAGTCAGGGCTCTCGAACCTCCTGTATTGCCGTTAAACTCACTCATTTAAATTTCTCCCGGTCTCACACCCGCTTTGTGATTTCTCACGGTTAGGAATTAGGCTATTATTTTTACCGCACAGAAATTCACTGAAGTTAGAAAAAGAAATTACAGATTCGAACTTCAATTCAAACTCAATATTATTACCGCTTACCACCGCATATTCCACAGTGGTAAGGTAGGCAATGAGCTACAACTGGATTTTCGTTCAAACAATATGTAGCCTATTTAAATAAATAGGCACAACATTGGTCTAACGTAAAACTTAGGGACCGTCTGCAAAGTGCAAAACGCAAACGGATAATGGCCGGGTTTCCCAGATTCGTTAAGAAGCTCGTAACGCTAAGATCTTCTTTGGAGCGCTAATCTGGCCAATGAGAGCTCTTAAAGAGCGCTCCAAAGAAGATTTTAGCGTGAAGAGCTTCTTAACAAATCTGGAAAACCCGGCCAATGTCAATAACTTCACTTCCAAGAGTGAAGAGACCAAAGGCTTTTGGAATGTTACCAAGGTCGTATCTTCCCTCAGTTTGGTGAAATGTACCTTAGTCTATATTTAAAGATTTTTTTTTTTGTAATGTATAACATTCAATAACTTTGCTCTTATCAACTGTAGCCTATACCACCAGAATTAAAACACACCACTTATTATTGTCATACTACACTCAATTCAATAACTTTGTAACTATAAACTAGATCTACCAAAATCATTCACATCTAGGGTGTTGTCATTGTCATACTGCAGCACTGAGTTTGTGGAATGTGCCTATGTTTATTTATTATATTATATATATTGGGTATAAAATTCAATAATCTTAGGCTACTATAAAGTAGTTCCACCAAAATCGCTCAAAAACTTTGTCAGATGATTTTTTGGCACTTTAACCCATGTGAACTAATTCAGTTCATAGTTCATATTTCCAAAAATTTGAACTAAGTTCACAGCTCCAAAAAACGAACTAGTTCAGTTATTTTCTTCAATATGTTGCGAGCTATAGTTTTTCTGCCACAGTCAGCCATTATTCTATTTGCACTTTGCAAATGGTCCCTAAGCTTTCCTGCTCATTGCGTCCGTATGTCTTTAAATACATATTATTTGTAGCTCATTGTCTACTCTACGTTATCGCTGTTGAACAGACCCGCACATTGTGTTGTAAGATCGGACAACACTGGACACAGTAACTCCAAATCTATTACACAGACATCAAAGTCAAAGGCAGTTTTATATGTCAATTTTTTCACATGTACTTTACATACAAAGGAATCGAAATTACGTTTCACACTTGGCCCATGCATAGACGTTGACAACAGTAAAAGTGCAGATGCACAACAAAAACAGTTCTAAACAATAAGGTAATGTTAAGTAAGTGCAAGTAGGCTTAGGGGATATACACAACTCTTAGGGGACATAGTAACTCCTTTACAAATGGGCCTCACCATTTATGTACAGTGTTCTAAGAGTATTTTGAAACAATCAGTTTCCACTATGAAATGAACTGGAATTGGCCACTTCAGTAGTTGTACTGTTGCTGAGATGGGACCAAATGACACTGTTTGTCATGATGTGACCGAATTTTCTATAGTGGTTGAATTTTCTATTGTGTAAAGTAGTTGTGTTCTGCTTTCTGTATGAAACTCCGAGGAGATGGCTAGGTGAATGCAGTTGCTTTTGTATTTTAATTACAGTATGGCACACTGAGGAGATTACAGACTTTGGTGTGTGCTTTGTGGTGACACCGTTAGTGCCTTGATAACGTATCATCAAAGATGGTTTAGAACACATCATGGTGTGCCCCAGCTGAGCTCTGCAGCGTGTCTCACTGCATGGAGTCTATTTAGCGTCCTGTGCTCCGAAATGGGAATGCAGCCTTTTTAACCTCTGTTGTTTCTAACTGCTTTTCCGCAGCCCTACGGACAAAACGACATCCACAAGCAGCCGCTGCCTCCACTCCCAGGTATCCCTCCCACAGGCCATGCAATGGCCACCTGCTGTAGTCCCTCCCCTTAATCTTCCATTACTCTCCCTGCGCCCGAACCACCACCACCACCATTCCACTTCTCCACTCCATTTTCCCCCATGTTTCTCGATTTCCCTCTCCCCATCCCCCTTTTCCTTTGCTTTTATTTTTATCTGCCTTTCTGTTCCCTGCTTCAGTGGAATTATCTCCTCAGTGTCTTTCTCCTAATACCACCCATCTCTCTGGCTTTCTCTTTCTGGCCGTGTCCTTGCCTTTGTGAATTAGTCAGCACTTTCCTCTCTCTGTCACGGCTTATCGCTGCGCTTTGAGCCTCCGCCAGACTCCAGCTATTGCAGGAAACTGCCCTAACTGATTCTGTGTCTAACATTTCCGCTTTCTTCCTGTCATCCTGTTACACACACAGACACACATACACGCTCACACACACTAACTCACTCTCTCTCTCTTCCTCTCTCTCTCATTCACTCTTTCTCTCCCATTGTGTTTCTCTCTCTCTCTCTTTCTCTCTCTCTCTCTCTCTCTCTGTGTCTCTCTCTGTGTCTCTCTCTGCCAGTTGGAGTGAAAGAAGGAGGGCGTGACATGTTTGATGACCCCTCTTATGTCAATGTGGACAAGACCCGCCCCCCAGCCTCAGCAGCCAATGGCAACGCACATAGAGATGCTTTTGATATGAGTGAGTGCTCGTCTGGCTACAGCACGGGGCAGTGTTGGATACAGTGACCCCAGATATAATGACTTCTCACATCACTGCTCATTAATCCAAGGATGTGATCTCTTCTCTCTTTGTTTTAGTACGGCTTCCTTATCTTTGTATGACTGACACTATTGTAAATGTATGTGTTTAAAAAAGAGCCCTATTTAGATCAAGTAAATTCTTGTGTCATCACATTGTGATCCAAATGGCTTTACTGTCACAGCACAGAACCACTGAGAATTTACTGTCATTTTGTTGTCTACAATAAATGGAAAACTAAGAGAAAATCTATCTAAAGCTGTCTCTGTCAAGAGGGTTATTGGAAAAATCTGGAGGAAGTGGCAAATGACTTAATGCCTCTTCTGTCGGCAGCAGATCAGCTCTCCCCAGAAATGCGGGCTGCCTCTTGTTGTTTCATGGTGGTTCCATTTGGCAGCAGACTAAATCAAATGCGACTTTCTGCTCCTGCCTCCACAGAGCCGTTTGATGACGCGCTGGGCATCTCTGGCATGTCGGGCTCAGTGGCGCCCCCGCTGGCAGAGCAGCTGCAGAGCGAGCCCTGGTTCCACGGGCCGCTGAGCCGCCGGCAGGCTGAGCGGCTGCTGACCCGTGACGGAGACTTCCTGGTGCGCGAGTCCGGCACCACACCGGGCCAGTACGTGCTGACCGGACAGCAGGGCGGACAACCCAAACACCTGCTGCTTGTTGACCCAGAGGGAGTGGTACGTCTCAGGACCATCATTAACACACCAGTACACTGTGTGTGTGTGTGTGTGTGTGTGTGTGTGTGTGTGTGTTGGTTGGTGGGTGTATTGGGGAACTAATCGGTGGTTGGGTGTATGGTGGAACTAATGGGATAAAAAAGTAAGGAGCGAATGTGACATTTCACAAAATAGGACACCAGCCATGGTGTGTTCATTCCATTAACTGTAGGGCAAAACCTGCAGACCATAGGTCAAAATCCAAATATCCACCAGCAATACATCAGCATTTATCAGCATTTTATTTGGGCAACACCTGGTGCTGTTTTTGAGCCCTGATAACCTTAATAAAATTAGTTTGTCAATCTGGACATTTGTCTTTTTTTTTGTTTTGTTTTTATTAAGTCTAACAAGACTTGAGAAGCGTTTTATTTTCAATTAAGGCTTTGTTTAGGCCAATGTTTTTATTTATTGAAAAAGAATGGGTATGTAGTACTTATGGGTATGTAGTACAGATGTTATAACAGGTAGACCACCTTCCATCAAGAAATTGAGGAAGAAAATGTGGATGTCAGTCATGTTGGCTCTGTCACGAGTCTCTAGTAGAAGGTCAGTAAAACTAATTACTACTGACTAATAACGGAGATACTTGACCGGTCGTAGAGCTACATTTGGCAAAAGAGTTAATGCAGGGTTGACAGGCGTTTGCTATTTGCTAATGATGTTAAATTAAGATTGCGTCAATGGACTATAAAAACATTAACCACGACAAGACCAATTTTAATCCCAAGAGAATCGTTTGTGAGTGTAAACTTGCTGGTGAAGATCTATGGTATCTATGTAATCTGTCAAGCAAGGGCGTCTGTCTGGTACGTGGCTTTGGCCCAAATAAGGGGATCGTTAAGAGTTGTTTGAAACCAATATAAAAGATAGATATCATTAAATGAACCCCCTCTGCCACCATCGGGCCATCAGCCACACGCAGGGGTATTGAACTGAACCTGCAGGTATATCATCATGTCACACATTCAATGTGGACCTGCACGTGTCACTCAAAAGCAAGTTGTAGCCTACAGCCCCTGCACTAAGTCATACATAATTGTGTACATGGGTTGGTGGCGAATGGAGAGCTAAACAGATAAGAGTAGGATGACAATGTGACATTTAGCACATCAGTGTGAAAGTAGAAGGTTAAGATTGCTAGCTGAGGTGTGCACATTCTATTAACCCCAGGGTGAAAAAATTAATCTCAGTAAAATGAGTTTCGGCCGAGACAGGGTGAAACTATTTTGTGGATTATATCCAAGACAGTGGCACTATATAGGTATTTGATGATGTTTTAATCCCAATAGAACTAATTCTGTGTGAAACAAAATCTGGGTGAGGAGCTGAGCTTAGATCATGCATATCACAAGAGAACAACAAAAGATGAGGAGAAAAAATTAATGATGGGGTACAAAGGGTTACTTAGAACTTGAGTGTAAGGGAGGATTGTTAAAAGTTGAGAACGACTAAACCGCAAGCCTTTAAAACAAGAAGTGATGTGACCACTGAAGAGGAAGTAGTCAGCCTCAGGTGTAGACCTCAAAAGAACTCTATGTGAACCTGTGGTAGCTCCTACCTCTGAATCACACAGTTATTCATCCAGTTTCTTCTTTTTCTCCTGCTCCCCTCCTCTGTCTCTGTCGCCTGTGTCGTTTCTCTTCTCTCCTTCATCCCCCTCTTTGCCCCTTCTACCTCTTTCCAGGTGCGAACCAAAGACCACCGGTTTGAGAGTGTGAGCCACCTGATCAGCTACCACATGGACAACCGGCTGCCCATCGTGTCCGCAGGTAGCGAGGTGTGTCTGCAGCAGCCAGTCGAGCGCCGGCTTTGAGTGGCCCGAGTTCTGGCCCCCAGTGCTCGCCTGCCAGATTCTCAGCTGTGGCAATTGTGACCCCACACCAACCACCCACCCACCCACTTAAGCAGCACATTGGCACATCACACCTCCATTGTCCCTCATCTCTCTCCCTCTTCCTGTTCTGAGCCCTCCTCCCTACTTCCCCTTGCCTAGCTCTTTGTTGACAAGACTGTTGGCGGAATCACTCCATTTTGTTAAGAAGGAGGAGGAGAAAAAAAAAAATGTTAAAATGTACTTTTAAAGCGTTAAAAAATCATTATAGATGTCCTTTTGAAAGCGATGTAGTGATTAACTAACAAACAGCCCAGGGATGCTCACCATTGTGTCAACCAAACATTTTACCGAAAAACAGACCACCAAAAGCATCACGTGACTGTGCTGACCAGCCTGGGAGAGTTGAAAATTTAACATCAGACACAAGAACCTACAGTTTTAACTCCAAAGAGGACATTTCACTGAAACATACAGGACAAAAAAAAACATTTTATAAACAACCCACTCCAAAGACTTGTGAGATGTTATGACATTCTCAGCCGTTTTTTCAAAATCTTTCGATATATGGATTTTCAAAACTGAGAAAAAAAATCAAGCATTAACCCAGGTCTATGGACCGGAGTAAGCCATCTGCGACTGTTGATGTCTGTGGCCTCTAATGAATATGCATACATTTTCTAGCTGGTAGAATTACAGACTTTCACCAAACTCCTGACCCTCCAAGCCAAGCCATTGCAGAGGGTCTCTGGCCAAAACCACCAGAAAGACGGTTCTTGTTGTATTTGTCTTCGTTTTTCTATAGGTAAGACAAAAGTCTAGTAATAGTCACCTTAACTAACAGTTAACAAAATATTTGTTTTCATACATAGAGCGATGCCATGCAAAGTTCCACATATGCAAGTGGAAGGATTGTGCGTGTGTGTGTGTGTGTTTGCGTGTGTGTGTGTGCTTGCTTTAAATAGGTATTGATGCCATGACAATTCTTTTGAAGCTGATGGAAAAAGGGATCTTTGTGGGAGACAGTGACCTGTGCCTCTAAGTATGTTTTATTGTTCTGGAGAGTGGGCGGGCAGGAAGGATCAGCAGGAAGAGCCGCCTTCTCCCTAAGCCCCTCAACACCCCCATTGTCAAACCCAACCTCTTTGTGAACTCCTTATCTCTACCCCAACTCCCACTTCCACACCTCACTGCATAGAACCCACTTTTAGCCAGCTGCTGAGATGCCCAGTCCCAACAATCCACCAACCCCCAGCCACCGCCTCTCCGGTGATGCCTCTGCCAAAGCTAAAGTTGGCACTGATGCCAGGGTTGGTGTCCTGATGCGGTGCACCCAGGCAGAGGCTGCTTGGAGACTAGGCACTGGCAAGGACTTCCAGGGACCGTAAGCTTCTGGGTGTGGTTGGGAGAATGCCAGTGTATGAGAGTCAGGCTGTATACCCCGCTTCCCTCGGCTAACCACAACTCAGCACGGTGCCCGGTTATGATGTCACCTCAAAGGGAAGAAAAATTCAACATTTGTACAGTGATGTCATATGGCGGCATCTCAAATCATCAAAACAAAAAAAAAAAAGAAAAGAAAGGATTCTGGGACATGTCAGACAAGCCGTGATGCCTATTTCTTTTCTTTCCTTTATAGTTTTATTGCATTGGTGAATGGAATTCCATCCTTTTTTCAGCATCGACAATCTGTGTACATATGTGCATGTATGTATCTTTTAGGGAAAACATGAAGATATTTCATCGTTTGCATTCACATTAACAGGTGCACTTTCAGCCATATTTGCTTTTTGCAGTGGCACCTGAATATCTAAATGCACATGCATTATAGACTGTAGCAATGTGCTCACTCAACATCTGGAAAGAAAAACAAATAAACTTTTAAGTGGAACGTCTGGAAAGTCGGTGGTGCTCAGCTCTTTTCCTTCGCTAGACTTTTTATTTGTCAAAATTGTGCCTTTAAGTTTAGAGGAAACGAGCTGAGGTAGAGCTGCATCGTTGATCAGGAGCAGAAATGAGACGAGCAGACAAAGTAATGAACGAAGGAAGATTACAAATGTTAGCATCTCCAGGATCGCTTCCAGTAATGCTAATTCATGTTTGCAATTCTACACTTCCCATTCCATTTCACTCCATTACTTGCAATGTTATTCTGAGGAGAAAAATACACATTCTGAACAGGAATGCTGGTTTTAATAATTCAATTTATTTTAGAGGAGATTTCGCTGGTGATCATTGTCTCCTCCTTAATGTAAGTAGCAAATGTGAGGTCTGTCAGAAAAGCAGATTAACTCAGTGATAGTCAGGTAGTCAGACTATCATTTAGCCTGTGCCACCATCAGGCCACTTGGCAACACAAGCTGCATTTAAAAAGAAGTTTCAGTCCATTTGATTTGGCCACAAAAGCTTGTTCAAACATTTCAGAAGTGGCTGAGAATGAGTTTGCTTTTCCCCAGCTCTACTTCCAAATGTGTTTTTAATAGAAATTGGTCTAATTGGATTGGAATGCCAAATGTTGAGAGCACACCAAAAATCATCTAAAATGATCACGTGCAAATTTTTAGAAATCTTTCGAATGTGCTTGATGGTGTGGTATCTGCTGTCCTACCCACTTGTCAGGTCCGCCAACGGCAACCATGACAATCACGATATCACAATTAGGCATGCAGCCTGTGGCAGTGGTGTGGCAAAGGCTAATGTTGTAAATGATGTATTACTGTACAGATAGCCATCATTGTTGTGTCTGTGCTTCACTTTACAGACTTTTGCCTCTTGCACAGGAATACGGTTTGCTTTGTTGTCTCTTTTTGATGATGATGTTGTTGTTTTGGATTTGTCTTGAATCTATTTTTTCAAGTCCTCAACAGAAAAAAAAAATATATACAAAAAATACATTTTGCTTCGGAATTTTGAAAGATGGATTATGAACTTGGACTCATAAGAACCTGAAAGAAGCAAGCTAGTGCCTTGCAGAAATTGACTGATCATGTGCGTGGAATGGGTGGAGCCAGTTGATCCTGACACACTAATGGATGGATTTAGCAGGAAGAGTGAAGTGTTGTCATCCTGTCACTGAGGCCTTCATTGCATGGAAATAATTTCAATGTTGTTGTGGTGATGTGTGATGATAATTGTTGTAATGTTTCCTTTTCTTCTTTCTAATTTCCAAGCCAAAGGTTAGGTTTTAAGTTAGCACATATATTACTGTTTTTGTTTTTATTTGTTTTATTACTCTTTTTACATTCTTGTGTTTGGGGAAAAAAGATTACTGTTTACAATTGTATCTGGAAATATAAAATTACATATATACACATCCTTCAAGGTGCACTTGGTTTTAATAGAGCTTCTTGTATTATGTGTGTTGGAGTCCTGGTCATTTTTTCCCCAAAAAAGGATCATAAAATGTGTATGTCAGCCATCATGCCTCATCTGTAAGATAATTTGCGGGTCCATTAGTCCGACAGAATCCTCTTCCTTAAATAATATCATTTTTATAACATAAACATAAGCAAAACTTTAACTTGATGGTGCAATCTCCATTTACTGTCATCACTGGTCAATCAAGTAGGCAAGTCATAGCCTATATGACTGTTAACCCACTTGCATCGGATAACCACTGACTTATTTTACTCCTGAGATCCAGTCTCAGGGGGTCAGGATTTGTCTGGTTAGCTTCAGCCAATTGGCATGCCACTTCCTCGTCGCCATTTTCCATATGTTACATCGAATCCGGTATCATTTTCCAAATGCTGATTGGTGGATGACCAAAACTCGGCTCATGCACGAGTTTAGTGTTTGGCACGAGCTCCATCGCGTGTGCATGTTGATAATAATTTATTCATAGTAGACGCCTACCAAGAGACGCCCATTGGATTTAGACCGACAAGTTCAAGACAAGCAGCACGTTAAAAATAAACCACACATAAAATTCGCTCTCACCATGCATGTTCTTGTAGAAACTTTGCAAACGGCACCAGAAAAGGTAAATTAAGCCAACCAATCATATTAAAGGGATTATCCGGAGTGAATCAACCCGTAGCTCTGTTGACTGAGGCTGTCAAATGGTGTCTATAGGTATCAGAATGACAGCAGTAGGTACAACGTAGACCGAATTCACGAACTGGCCGCTAATGCTAAGCACATTGGGCATATGAAAACGAAACTGACATGCCCTAATCAGTTAGCGCTGGCTGCCGTTTCGTTACTCGGTCTACCGTGCATGAAAATCTGTCGTTCTTATACCCATGGATAGCACTTAGCAACGTGAATCAACAGAGCTACGTGTTGTTTCACTCCGGATAATTCCTTTAACATACACATTTGGGGTGGACATGAAGTTCATGGGAATGCTGCTAAAGGCAGGACAAGAATAGTAAAGTAGTAAATAGTAAACGTCCAATGTGTAACATCCAAAGTAGCCTACCGTGTAAATGGGCAATTACTGTCATCCATATAGCTTACTGCTCAATCTTACGTCAATCATTAATGCATTATATAATTGGCCAAGTAAAATGGTACCGGAAATAGGCTTCACGAAATGAAAAAAATCGTTCAATTTTGGCTGAAATCCCTAGCCTAGCATTTCTCATTGAAATGAAAGGGGCGGGACTTGGTCACTTTCTCCATGTTTTATTATGTCCAGTCTAGCTTGACACATTAATTAGTCACTCACTACCCACCGATCAGTGGCTGAGGTTTTCTGGGAGAAAATAACAGGGGGATGCTCCATTGTTTCTGAGTAAAAAAAGTGGTATTGGGGATCTTTTTCCACCAGCCAACTTGTTTTGTAACAAAGCATCATACTCAGTATTTATATTGTCATTTTTTTCAAAGGATATGCCTGCACAACTGACGCATGAACACTGTAGGCTACTAGCACCTTTACACACCTTTCTGGCATGAGGAAGGCTTCCGCAGCGGAGGTGACAAACACCTCTCTTTGGCTCAAACAGAGGTCCCTGCAAAGCAGCGATGACCCACTTTTCTCTGGCTGGCCATCCAGCTGTGTTGTGCACACAAGGTGTAAGCAAGTGGCCGCAAATAAATTAAGTAGTTGTTTTAGAGGTGCAGGGGTGGAGTTGTTAAGCATGGGATTTAAAGGGGACGTTGAATGGCCAAGTGCAGTGGGGGCCTGGACATTTTGGCAAAACATGTAATGAAAACTGTCAGTCAATAGGTCTACATGACTTTTGTAAAGGGCTCTGCATGTGAGCCGTGTAGAGCCATTCCAGAAAGTAAAGGACAAAGCATGGGCCTGGAACACACAAACACATACAGGCCAGAGACAGAATGATCCAGGTAGAACAAAGAAATGGGGAAAAGGTTTTCACAGTGTCAACAGTGGTGCTTGTGACATTCGATTAAAGCCAGACAATAGGGGCTTTTCTCTGTGAGGGGAAGTGGGCAGTTAGCGAGTGTGTTCCAGAGCCATAAGTGCCCGGTGACATCAGGAGCCAAATGGAGTAAACGACAGCCAGGTGGGTGTGATCTACTCTGAGTCCCACACGTCGCAGTGAGCCCAGCAGGACGAGGCAGTGGGAAAGAAAGACGGCTTTTGTGCAAGACCCTGTGCGGCTATATATTAACCTAGGCTCACAGATAGACAGCCTCCCACCAATATTCGGAGCAGTTCTCGGTGCCTGTTTGTTTTGGCCCAGTGCTGGGGAGCCCCTTGTCTTTTTGCCACCGTGGATCGCTGGTTTGATATGCACCCCCAGCGCCCGCTGCCCCAGGCCATGCCAGCGTCCCCCTCTCTGGGGCAAACCCTGCGAGACGCTGCCCTGGGCTTTGGGCGTGGGAAGAACCTGCTGGGTGGGAACATTGCCTATGGCTTCATCCAGTCACTCAAGGAGTGTCTCTATTTCCTGCTTTGCTGCTGGTGCATCAAGGAGATCTTGGACTGAGTGAGAAGAAATGATGGATGGATAGATGAAGTGATGAAAATGACAGAAGGAGAAATGGAGTAGAAACCACTTCCAATTTCAGATGCTGTTTTTTGCTACTCTACTTTTTTCTCCTGACCATCCCATCTTATCTTGAGGCACCCCATCAGCAACAGGTAATTGTGGTGCTTCTTGAGTCCAGATCATGACAGAGTGGCCTTGTTGTGTGGTCCACTGAATAATCATACCTTTCTATTCTGATGGCCCGAGCCTCCCAGAAAAGACCCTCTTCAGAGATCCTACAATAAAAGAATATCACTGGAAGACTATATATTAGACTATACTGGGCATCAAGAAAGAGAAGAATGGTCTTTGAACATGACATGAAGGATGTTTCTCATGACTGATTTAATGTGGATGCTGCGTCATAAGCTATGAAGAGATGCCAAGACAAGGAATGTTCTGCATATTTGGTCTGTTATCCAGGTGCAAATATTCTCAGCAATAGTCATGCTTAGTGTTCAGGTCCATGCCTCACAGAGGACTGACACACTTTCCTACATTTCAGTTCTGAAATGCACCAGCTAACAAAGGGAGTGTGTTTGGCAAGGATCCTGGCCAGAGTCACAGATAGGGCACAATTTTTTTATGATGTAATCTTGCCCAAGAGGAAATTTGGCCTTGACCAAATGCATACTGTGAAAACTAAACTGATGTATAGGCCTAAGAGCCTATATCTACATCTGTGCCTTTCTCTCTTAATGAATTACCACTGGACTGAGCCTCTCTTGGACTGCAGCTGCAACCTGCTAGTTACAGGGATTCCGACACTGATGTAACAAAGACAACAATACAACCCGAAATATTGCTAGTTTGGGTGTCAAAAATAAAACACAATAAAATGAAATAAAAATAAAATGATTTAAAGACAAATCGAGAAATTGTGTCTTAAAACAGGTTGTTAATGATTCATCTTCCACTATTCATTTAGTGGGCTATATTTTGCACTGTTCTTTATAAAGTGTGTAAGGTGATTTATAAAGCAGCTCAAAAGATTTTTTTTTTTTTATTAGAAAACTTAATTAAGCTAAGTTATATAAGTAATTATCTTAACATGTATATGACGATCATTCATAAATGAAGTGTGTGAATCAAGGGACTCTTCAGGGTTCACCTGTGTGCGTCAGTCAATTGCAAAGTTTTCTCCGCATCCGTTTAATTGGTTGACTTTGGCTTTAGGAGGCGGGATGAGCTTAAATACCGTGCATTTATTGGGTATAAACAGCATTTGCGAGAGCGGTGTTTGTAATGAACGCCCCCCTCCAGAAGTTAAGCGAAAGAGTCTCAATCATCGGGACTGGGACATCTAAGGGAAGAAGAGAAGAGGACATCTAAGTAAGGATTTAGGAAACCAATTAGTTATCACGGTAAGTTCGTTGTTATGTTTATGTATTTTATTTATGTACCCTATCATGTCATAGATATGTTCGCACAGCGCTGTTAGACTCAACAGTTCGACATTTCCGGTTGCCGAATGTGTTCAAAGTTTATGCAGACATGATCAAGACATCTGGCCTTATATGCAGCTGTCAAGTCTGTCCTCGACATAGATTCACTTTTGTATTACTGTATTTTACGGTTTTATTTGACTATTTTATTTTAATAATTGCGTAGATCTATTTCTATAAAACGTGCCTAAAGTGATGCTGCGATATTGTTTGATGATAGTAGCTGGGATTTCCTAATGTAGCTCGCGCTCTTTTGACAACAATGCCCATCAACGCTTTTGCATGTGTGCACATAATTTCAGAGGATGACAAGTTCGTGTTTGTCCTCTTGTGGGAAATAGTTGGCTATTTGTTTTTAACACGACTTCCACCATAGCGTAGGCTACTAATTGGCAGTTTTGTGTCCATGTTTGGTCATGTTTTGGAAAGCACGGACATGATGAAAAAGATGCGGACTATTGCGCATTCTCACTTGCGTAGAAATTGCATTAGGATGCAGATATTTTACCAGACCTTTCCGTCAATAGCTCGGTCATGGGATATTTTTCCATCAGCATTATCAAGCCCGTAATCAACAGCAGAATGATGCTAGTTGATAATCAATATACGCCACTATGTTAGGAGCAAAGTACGCGCAAGTCCGGCAGTCTTCTTCCACATACTGTTTAAAGGACTATGCGGTCTGCATCACCGAATTCCCCCAAGGCCCAACTGCGCTCACAGAGTCCATATCTCTTGCTGCGCTAAATTTAGCGAATAGCTATTTAAGTCAATCCACTATATCCGCAACAATTCTCATGGCTCAAGGCAACGTTCAGAAATCCTCTCACGGGAGGCCCGCTATTAGAAGACCTAAATTACTGAAGCAAGAGCGAGAAAGAAAGATCCTTATTATAAACTGAAGTGTGTCACAGAATGAGCTACCCGTGCTCCCCAGTTTGCGTTTTACAATTGTGTGATGGAGGCCTCCTCTACTTTGTTTTGTAAAGCTGGCCTGGAGGAGAGTTGGGGAAAAAAAGAGGAGACCCAATTCCGCTCTCTGAAATGGACCTTGGATGGATACTTTCAGTACCACTAGGACACACAGTATTATTAGACTCATTTGATAAACTAGGTTGTCTTAGTAGCTATATATTCTACTTTAGATCTCTCTCTCTCTGTCTCTCTCTCTCTCCCAGGGAAAGAGAGAGTGTTTGTGTCACTCTGTGTCTTTTTATTTGTTTCTTTTTATTTTGGGTTTTTCCCAATTGAATGGCTAGCTTCATACTAAAGTGCTTTCATTTGTTTCGGCCTTACTGTCACTATGAATGGAATGGCCATCTTTCTCCCACACTTCCGCCACTGTGCCTGAGATTGGTCAAGCTGGTTTCCTCAGGGCTGAAAACGGCAGCCTTAGTTACGCGTTTCACTGCCAAAGCATCCCTCACACAGGCAAAAGGCAGCACCGCCTGCTCCCTCACCCTGCTCACATACTAATGAGAACTTCATACAGATACTGTGACTTAAGATTATATAGCCTGTACACACACACACACACACAAACTCACAGAGCTCTGAACACCATATGTTTTCCTGATTTTAGGTACACAGACACTGAAATAAAGCAAAATACACCAAAGCCCTGAAAGTATAGAATATTGTGAAAGGGCAAAACATTAAATGGAAACACACACACACACACGCACACATACAAGCTTACTGTGCCTGGTCACCAATCCAAATCCCCCCAAATCTGGAGGAATGAGAATCTACACACACACACCACAAGTTCACAATTGTGTTGGATGACTATTGATGGCATCTTTCTGTCTCCTGTTCAGTATTATGGTATGGACTCAACAAAATACACAGAGAAGAATATAAAAACCATGACTGATAGAGCCATGACATCATAGTACCAATATACACTTGTCCTTTTCAGAGGCAGCACAGACCTTCATGCAAATGACGATCTCATGGAAATGAGCTCACAAGAGATACGTTCATGAAACTATGTTGGACAGGTTGGACACAGGATAGTTGGACACAGGATAGTGTGTGTTTTGTGTGTGTTTGTGTGTCCTCTTTGCTGAGTTTTTTTTTTTTTTTTTTCAGTTCTGTCTGCCTTGTGTTTTTTATTCCAGTTGCTGGGGCAGGGCCACCAGATGGCAATGTCTGACCACAGCAACAGTGCCAATGGCAACAACTGGACCATCATAACGTCAGAGGTTTGAGCTCTGTGTGTGTGTATGTGTGTGTGTGTGTGTGTGAGAGAGAGAGAGAGAGAGAGACTTGACAGTGTTGATGTCTGTTGTGGTAGGCACCTGTTGCTGAGAACATAGGTCCAGTACCAGAGGGCTCTCATGGGCACGGGGAATACAGCAGCTCTGTGGATCCTCTTCCAGCTGAGCCCATCGAGCCAGCACAGGCCCCCACACAACACACAGAACCAGCACCCTTGTCAGAGGCCCAGCCAGAGTCGGAGATGCTGCTCTCACAAGCAGGAGAACCTGCGCCTGGACAGAGTGGAACTGACCAGCCTGTTGAACAAGAACTGGTAGATTTGATAGTTAATATCAGTTTGTTGTGTATACGTGACTGAGCTACCAAAACAGCACGTCTTAAGTGAGTGTCTGTCAATTCCTTAAACAAAGAACAGCTTATGTTTAGCCGTGTGTTGCATTAGCTTTGCACACTTCCATTAGTCCATTTGCTTGAGTTTTTAGTTCATTTACCTATGAAGATTATCGGGGTCTCTGCAAGCCCACAAATTTTATCACAAGTTACCAAATAATTCTGAATGTCTGTTTGTCCATCACTGGCATTAGGCCAATGTGTGTTTAGTATTTGTGCTGTGTTTTACATGTCACAATCATAATAATGAGCCGGTGTCCTCTTCCTAACACCATAGTTTCGAACTAAGGTAAAACGTTGTAATGTATTTGCCCATCACTGTCAGGTCACTAACGGGCAGCTCCTGGATGACTACACCCAGAATGAAGACTCCACCCCCAGCGTTGTTCCGTTGAATTCAGTGGCCGAGGGTCATGAGTCGACTTCACTTGATGAGCATATCGCTTCCCACGATGAACACAGTGTGAACGATGGTTTCTCAGAGAGCCACATGCACCCCAGCACGGAGACTGATCTCTTTTCTGATTCATACACACACATAAGCCCCACCCCTGATGCCATACACACCCTAGAGGAAGAGGAGGGCCTTGAAGAGGGGAGAACAGGAACTGAGGATATCAAACTGTCAGGTATGCAGTTCTTGATTGAATAGGCCACCATTTTTTCCCCCATCTTCTCTATTTGTGGTGTTGTGCGTATCAGTGAAATTACAGCTACAGTTATTGTTTTTTATTGTTTGTGTTATTAGTGAAATTCATTAAACAGCCATTATTGCCAGTATTTCCTTGGATGTAACTGAAAATATGTAGTGGTCCATACAGTGGCAGGTGCTGGACTACAGAGGATCCATAGTAGGTGCGTCTGCTGGGTGGGCAGTGAGCGACTGACTGACTGATTGCCTGCATGATGTCATGGGGCATCAGAACTGCTTCTTTCCAGTTCATTTGGAAATGCCTTGTTTGTCTTTCTGACACTTTAAGCTTGTTAGACAACGATTTTCAGACACTTTAATGGTTGGAGGATGCTTGGCTTGGCAGCTCTGAATGAAAATCACGCCATCTGCGATGCTTGGCAGCCAGTAACAAAGATGCATGATTTGCAAATCTCATTTTGAAAAGAGAGACTTTATTCCCTGTTTCCTCTGTATTGCATAATTCATTTGAAACGAGCCCAAAACAATAGTTTGAACACCAGTTGAAAACAACAGCATGGGCCCTTTTCACAGCAGCCATTTCTCTGAGCCAAGTCGCAGGGTAAGCACAGGTGTTATTAATGATGCCCCAAAATATCCCCCAGTTCTGTGAAGGTTTCAGGCCGAGATTGAGAGATGGGGTGGGGGCTGGTCAGGGAAGGAGATTGAGATTGAGAGAGAGGCTGGTGGGGGCTGAGATTTGGGGAGAGCTTAGGTGGTTTGAAAAGGCAAGCTGCAGCTCCTGGCTGAGTGGATGTGAGAAGGGGGACGGCTGCTGCTTCTGGGCAGCGCTAGAGCAGACACCTCATCCATAATGAAGCACATCAGACTGAGCTTTTGAGCTGTTTTGACAGCTACGTGGGGCTAGGGGCTAGGATTTTGTGTGTGTGTGTGTGTTTGTGTGTGTGTGCTGCCTACACAGCATGTGAGTGTGTGTGTTTGTCTGTCGAACAGGCTGTGTCTAAATCGCATCAAATGTCACAGCCAGTGTAGCTCATTAATATCAAAAGCGGTGAAGATGAGTCACACACACACACACACAAACACACACACACTCCTAGAGCAAATCTGAGTAGTTAGCTTTGACGTTTCTTCAGGTGTGTGCACCAGGGTGAAAACACACTTTGATCAAGAAGCTGAGTGCATGCTTCACTTGATTCCCCCCAAACAGTGTGAGCAGTGTGTGTCCACACCTAAACAAACTCCTCCGCAGTTATGCCACTGTTTCTGTGGCTCAGGACCTGCTATTTTCACTACCTAATTGCCTGCAGTGTAATGGGAGTTGTGCAGAATCCTGCAGAGCCAAAACTTTTGCAGTGAAATTGGCAATGAAGCAAGGAGCGCAGTGGAACCGCATGTGGGAGTTGAAAGAAGTTGCAGTGTCGCTCTCTCTCTCTCTCTCTCTCTCTCTCTCTCTGCCTCTCTCTATACTGTTTTTGTGTGTGTGATCAGGCCGCCTGCAGGAGTCTGCCCCAGCGACGCAAGAAGGGAGCGAGGGAGGCGGGCTGCGAAAGAGAAATGTATCCCTGCTGGGCTCCCTGGACCAGCACAGAAAAGATGGAGAGGTGGATGAGGAGGAGGAGGAGGAGGGGGAGGAGTACAGGCCGCCCCCGGCCAGGGAGGAGGAAACAGGCTTTACTCTGAACAAATGCATTCTGGGAGCTGTGCTTCTGCTGGGCCTTGGGACCATCTTTTTCTCTGGTGAGTTCTGTGATGAGGGGTGTGTTCTAATGGTCTGCTGTTCTTCCTGTTATTGTCGTCACTGCTTTTCTTCCAAACGCCGTTCTTCCACTCATAAGCTGTTGTCTGTGTCTTGTGAAACATCTGTCTTCTGTCGTGTCAAATATGCTGCTTTTTTCTTAAATCAGTGATTAGGCAAAAACTTTCAAAATATAATTACTTGTCAAATTGCTTTGACTGTGTTATAATATACATGTCAAGGCACTTCTGTGTTAAATAATATTCACAAAAAGATACAGTTAGTTGATAATAACAGTTTATTCAATAAAAACATCAGTATACAGTATTTCACATGAAAAGTATATTTTACACAGTACCTCACCGGTTGTATTAATTTTACACCCAAATCTGCTGATCTGGACTGTTACTACAAGAAAAGTTACCAAGCCCATAAATGACTCCCTTAATAAAACCCAGTGGATGAGATGTGCTGTGCTGTGCTGTGCTGTACTGTGCTGTGGCATGAGATGACGTGTAATGGGAGCTGAGACTAAGGTGTATTGCTCTACAGGTGTGTTCATGGACCTGGATGAGGGTAGGTAAAGAAGAGAGAATGAGAGGCACACTACTGCGTGAAAGACAGATGTGCTTGTAAGATATGACTGAGAATGAATGTGTGACTGTATGTTTGAATGGTGTGTGTGTATGAGAGTGTGTGGCTTTGCTTATTGAGGAGTTCTCCTTCACCTTTTCTCAGAATGCCTATGCCACTGTACCTCATGCCACCCTCCTCACAATATTCCCTTCTGAAAGTAAATGAGTTTGATGTATGTGTTTGTCTGCTCCTGCACTTCCACACCAAAGAGGATTTTCTGCAGCGAATTTTGCATTTCGCTTTGGTGTGGACGGACCTTAAAGCAGGCAAAATGGTGTTCATGTTAACTGTGAAGAGTATCAGACCACCAACGTGGATTGATCATTCACAGAGAAGTTTTATTGTTTTGTTGTTTTGTATTATGCTTGCTTGGGCTCTTAAAGAAATACTCAGTACGTTTACATGCACTAAAATAATCAACCATTTTCCTGCCTAATGGAATTGAATGGAATGGAATTTGCATTTATCTTGGCAAACAGTAGGTACACACACACACACACACCTCCACCCCAGGAATCAGGAAGGAGAGGTGACAGCTGCTGGCAAGCTGACATGCACACACAATGAAAAGTAAATTATGTGCAAAATGTAGGGCAACCCAGAGTGCTGCAGCGTTGGCCATCTTCTCTCATATTTTCATAAAACATCCCCATAGTTTGAAACTTCCTTTGGAAATGTGTGGTTTCAACATCGGGCGTCTAGCATCTTATATTTAGCCAGTACCTCAGTCAGACCGCTCTGGAGAATAATTCCTTTATCTGTCCATGCATGTATACTCTGATTACTGGATACTCCGGGTAATACATGGGCTTTGTTATTGCCAGTGCAGTAGCTTAATTTAGATGTGCATGTTCACGTACTGACTGTTTTCCCCTGGGCGTTTCTGTTTTCTTATCCTCTGTGTACACACTTGTTCTGTTTTGCAGTCATGAGCTGAAGAGTAGCATACTGGTTCTGCAGACTTAGCAACAGCACCAAGCATGCTATGCTTGTATACCATTACTACCCATTCAAATCTCTTTGCAAGACATGGAAAATGCTAAGCTAATATCTTATGAATCAAGCAGTGTGTGTTGTAGAGGTGGTGCTATTGTGGTTGTTGTCCTAGAGCTTTATACAGCCTTTCGATTAGTTTATTTTCTTATTTGTCCTTTTGTTTTTTATTTGTTTGGTTTTGTTTTCTTTTTTCTCTTTTGTGTCACCAGAATCAGATGATGTGAAGAAAGATCAAGATCTCGCCCAGGTTAGATTAGAGAAGTCTCTTTTTGTTGGTGATGCATGCTCTTTGCTTTTCTTTAGACATCTTTTCTATTGTAGTATTACTATGAATAGTTTTGCAGCATGTTTATATAGGATGTTTGTCACAGGAATGGCTGAAGGGTGAAGGGCGTCAAAATGCATACGCTGATATGAAGCCCCCTGGACTAATGGACAAAGAAAATGAAAAGATTACAGTACTGCAAGCCCAATTAAAGGTGTGTGTGTGTGTGTGTGTGTGTGTGTGTGTGTGTGTGTGTGTGTGAGTGTGCGCGCGCACAATGTGACCAGTGACACTTTATGATAACCTGCCCTCAACTGGGTGAGTTTTAAAAGTGGCTGATCCAAGTATACATCACACAGTGTAGAAAAGTCTATCATCATTCCATATTCCCACAGGCGTATCCTAAATCCTGGCTCACTTAAGATTCAGACCTGTTTTAACAAGTACATTTTAGAATAGGCCTAATTCCCCAAAGAGCAGATTTCGAGCACTTCAATGTCTCCCCTAATGGGGTCTTTTAAACTGGGTCTCATCTGACTGCCTGTATCTCTTAAAGGCTCTCTGCTGTTTTTCCCTTTGACTTACTCCCTTTTCTTGGTGCCTCGGCAGGCTCAGCAGGAGCAGCTGGCTTCAGCCCAGCAGCGGTTAAAGGAGGGGGTGCAGGAGAAGACAAGGCGAGAGCAGCTGGAGCAGGAGAACCAGAGGATGAAGGGAGAGCTGGAGTCCCGGAAGCTGGACCTGGAGAAGGAGAACGTGAAGATGAGGAGAGAGCAGGAGAAGTCCAAGAAGGAGCTAGAGGGCATGTCTGCTATTCAGAGGGAGTTGAGTGCTCTCAAGGCCAAAATGGGTACGAGTTAGTGTGCCAGTGGTTCTATAAAAGATGTTATAAATATGTATCATATATTTAATCTATGTAAAAAGCTCTCTCTCTGAATTCCTGGTCAAATGCACATGGTTTTTCACTGTGTGATTCACAAATCTTGTGAAATGTATTAATATGCCACAAGCTCAGATATTTGTTTGTGCTTCTATAGGAGCAGTACCATCTGCTGGAGAATCCACAGAACAGCAGGGCAGCCATGGTCCACAGCACAAGGGGCAGAGGAAGGATGCAAAAGACACAAAGAAACAGCTTGAGAAGAAGAAAGTTGAAAAAGAGCATAAGAAAGAATGGAAGGCAGAGAAGGAATTGAAGAAAGATAAAGACACCAGGAAAGAAGGAGAGAGAAAAGATGGGAAAGAAAAGAAGCAGGTAGCAGAGAGAAGAGGCACACAGGAAGGCAAAGATTTAAAACGCAAAGGAGAGAGAAGAGAGGAGAAAGAATGGAAGAAAAAAGAGAAGAGGGCATGGGAAGTAGATGAGGAGGAGGAAGAAGAGGAGGGGAAGACTAGAAAGAAGGAATGGAAAAACAAGGGTGAGAGAAAAGAGTGGAAGGAGGACAAGAAGTGGAAGAAGGACAAAAGCATGGATGGACACAGAGATGGAGAAAGAAAAGAATGGAGAGAGAAAGAGGAGAAACGTAAAGGTAAAAAGGAAGGTAAAGAATGGAGGCATGTAGAGGAAGACAGAGCACATAAGGAGGATAAGAAGAGGAAAGGAGATGACATGAGTGATGGGAAAGAGTGGAAAAAGAAGAAAGAATGGAAAGACAGGGAGGAATGGAGTGAAGAATCTGGCTGGAGCAAAAAGAAAGAAGATGGCAAGAAAAAGTACAAGGAGTGGAATGAGAGTGGTCAGAAAAAGTGGAAAGAAGGGAGGAACCACAACGATGAAAGAAAGGAATGGAGAGGTAGGAAGGAGGAGAGGAAACATTCAAGCGGAAAACCAAATAAATGGTCTGAAGATGAGGAGCATGGGGAGCGGAAGGACCACTGGAAGGATCCCAAGTGGAAGAAGCACAGAGATGAGCACCACAGAGACCACGGCAAAGCCCACTGGCACAAGAAAGAAAAGCACCTAACATCTGACAGGAGTGGCCAGAGCCTGGGCGACAAGACATCATCCCATCCTCGCGACCAACGTCAGGATGACAGCAGCTACGGCGAACTCCAAGGTGACTACTGGAGTCGACAGAGGCAAAAGCTGCAGAACTCACGCGGGCCTCCAGTGGAGTGTTCTGATGCGGCGGCATGCGCTCGGGCCCAGGGACTTGTCCCTGTCTCCCTGGCCGACTTTGAGGCCTTGCTGCTGGCCTACGTGGACCGCCTGGAGGGTACCACCACTTTAGAGGGCCAGACCGCCAGGAAACAGGAGCTGAGCAAGCTGGTGAGGGAGTTCTTTGCCTCCGATGGCGTTTTCGCCCACGACAGGATGCCCTTTAGTGAATTTGTGGAGGACGTGTCGGATATCCTGGAGGACATGGCAGAGGAGGAGGAGAATCAGGAGATGGAGGAGGAAATGGAGGGGTTTGAGAAGGAGGCCCTGGAGAAGTTTGCCATTCCAGAAGATGAAGAGAAGAATGGTGTCCACCAGGGGGAGGTGAAGAAAACGAGTGGGAGAGCACAGGGCTGAAAAGCCATTTAGCGCTGTTTTCATAGCAATTTTGTAGAGGCCTGAGGACGGTACTGTACGGGAAAGATGTGAGCGAAATTGTCATTGTAGTGTAGAAATGAGCATCTGGATTGCTTTGAGTACATTTTAATTTTAAGTTTCGATGCTCACAGAGCTCTCTCTCACAGTCTCTCTCCCCGTACACACACCCACACATGTGCCACAGCTTACTTTGCAAATGCTACCTGCACCTCTGGGTCAGATTGTGCAGTATCTCAGTCATTGTACAGATCTTCAGAAAATTGCTTATCCACACTGCTGTAGGCTGTTATTGCACTTATTGACATTGAACTCACCATAATTAAAAGTATCACTGAGTCTGTAAATATGCTAGAATGTTTTTGTTATGCAACTTGTGCCCTGGACTGTGATTTATTTGTAGTGTTTTTCCATACATCCAAGCACATCTGCACTAGCTGTAATTGATCTTTTGGGATCAAGCACCTACAAAAGGAATGTGCAAATGTACATTTGTTTTTCTCCACGTCATGACCATTAAAAAAGAAACACAAGATAATTAAGGATACAAAAACCTCCTAAATAATTGTTAGTTACTGAGTGGGATGTTTGTGAAGAATGAAAAAGTTTATCTTTTAAGGGGATGAAGTTATGAAGTTCAGCATCCCTATGTATTAAAGCGTGTTCCTACATCAGCAGTACAAAACTGCATGTCCCATACAGATGTACATGACATCTATCTTTTAAGCAGAGCATAAAGACACATACACTCAACGTTTTTTTTTTTCACTTATTTATGCATTTGGAGAAAGCCCTCATGTTTACTTGAAAAAAAAATCATGCTGTTCTTTTAGTGCTGTCTTATGTTTATGTCTTACACTCTATACATTTCAAATGTCCCATGAGTTGGTTAAGCTCACAATTAACTTCAGAACTTCTACGTTCCACAATCTGAAAAAAAAAAACCTTTAAGAAAATCAGAATCCTGTGAATATTTCAATGAGTTTGTGTCTCTCTGGCCAGAGATGTAGTTTGTATGGTAGAGAATTTGTTAAAAAAAATGGTAACAAATTTAATCCACTTTTTCTGTTTTTGCTCAAATATGAGTTTAGTTTCTTTCTTTCAAGTGAAGAAATGTATGGTACATTAAAAGAAGTGATGTTTTATACTGTATGTATGTCTGAAGCTTTTGAGTGCAATTTATCTCTAAAATTGGTTGTTGAATAAAAAAGAAAAGTTTGTGAAAATGTTTTTTCCTTCATTTGACTCAAAAAGTTTAAACTTTGACAACCTGTCAAAGGTTCTTTCTGTCATTAAAAGTTTGTTGATATTGGTCCTCGAGTCAGTTATATTCAGTTTATGGCCTGGTTTGAGGCCCTAATAGTTCCTTCAATGTAAGAGAGACCTCTAGCAAGGGATAATAAATGACACTGTAAGTATATTGGTAAGTAGCACATTTAAGGTGCTAGTAGGATAACAATGGTTTTCAATGGGCATTGCGTCCCAAAACCTTTACTGTTAACATTCAAATTCACATTCAGCATGACCAGAGCATGCAAAAGAGTGGGTTCCATTAAAATGTGTGTGTGTAGGGGTGGGATTATGAATATTATTACTAAAGAGACATTTTTGGAACGGAAATTGAAGGACAACTGAGGTGACCAAGGCCTAATGAAAATGCCAGTCAAGCAGTAAAAGCTATTGTAAGCAGACATCATATAATTGTTATTTTCTGGCGATGTGGACTGGCCAAATGTAGCTAAGTTTATGTAGCAAGATGATGCTGATGCTGGGAAAACCAGAAGCCAGTTGAAAATGGTGAATTCAGTGTTTTAGTCAGTCAGGCTCGTTCTGGATGGAGGAAAGAGGAGCAATCTGTTTATATCTTATATTCTCAATTGAGCTAATGTGTCCCTGGCTTGATGTAGCAGCTGATAATTTGGTATTAAGTGCAAATTCTCAATAGATTTGAAATTTTAAAACCACTATCTCAACCTCCACATGACAGTGTAATTTGTTACATATTTCTTCTTTTTCTCTCAACAGTTTCATTGGCATTTGGTTCAGAGACATTTTGAATTTTGAAAAGCATTCTTTTGCAGGCTATAGGCCTGTACACTGTTTTGCAGTATGTGGGGTAACAGTTCTGAGAAGAACACATTGTGGCTGAATTCATCATAATAGGAAGTAAAAGTCTAATCAACTACAGGATATGTTGTGTCAGTATAAAATAGAATTTTTAGTACTCTGCTTGCCTACTAAAATTCATTGGAAACCAGATTGTTTCACAGATTGTTTAACTTTGCCCTGCAGCTGCCACTGATCACAAACTAAGTGTTTCATATATTTCCTGTATTTAGGCCTATATATTATCTTACTTTAAATAAAAGATTAGATAAATATATTTGCCCTGTTCACAAATAGCATAAATAGTGTGGGCTTATAATGGTCATAAAGAGAGTGTTAACACAGGAAACCACCAGTGCAAAGGTATCATTTATATTCTAACTCTATGATCCATTAGTACCAATCAACCCTCGGGCTCTACTAAATAAGATATCATGGATTTACAACAACATGAAATGCAATTCAACCAAGTAGAAGTATGTTTTTAGTTTTGCACACAAGTGTCAGTCTGCTTCACAACTGAAAGAAAAAATATTTTCAGCTTCTGCGACCATCTATTCTCCTTCTATCAATCTACATGTTCCTATTTGACTTTTTCAGTTCCACTTCTGGCTGCTCAGAGAAAACTTGCACACACTAACAAGAGCAGTAGGAGAATATTTATTTTAAAAACAGGCCATGAGATTATAGAGGGTTACCAATAATCATTTAAAACATAACATGTAAAAACATGTAAACATGTAAAAAGTAGATAAAAAGCAGTGTAGAAACCATCCAGTGCAGTTTGAGTATAGGGGATTTGCATGGTTGCCAATTTTGCACGGTGCATGTTTTTTCTTGCATGTTCAGCAGAGCTTTAACACTCACAAATAACCTTTCCACAGCTTGTCCTTTGCAAATGTGTTTGATCCTGCGGTAAGCGATGGTTAGCTGTGCGGAATTAAGCAATAAGCCCTAACAATTCTATATTGTTAATAGCTGTGGGGTGTTGTTAAACCCCACCCCACCCCCTCCCAGCAGAAAAAAAATTCTTAGCTGTGCTCTATTGAGGAATATACAACATCAACAAACACATTTCAACCGTAATCAATGACCAGAACAATCAGTTTTTAGAAAGAATATTATATATGCATATAACCTCCATATGTGCACACTAGCAAAAGCAATATAAATAACACTAAAGACTATAAGCTTATTTACCCTTTCACACCTTTCTCATCACCTCTGGGCAACAGTATAGGCTAGTGTACATATTAACCACAGGATTCTAGTTATTTTGTTGTTCATCATCAACTACTTTTACTTCCCTTTATGCATCTACTGTAACTGCTTTGCCTGTGCATACATTTGCTGAGATATCACTAATGCGACTGAACAAATAGATCGATCTTTTATTTTGGATTACGAGAGGTGTTGTTGACTGACTTTTGTTGCAGCAAAAACAAGGTCGACATTTTTGTAATTTATTTGTTATATGAAAACATCTGAATGATCAGTGGAACTTTCTTGATTTGTGCCACCTTTGTGATTAATGTCTTTTTAAATGTGAAAAGTTAAACTGCAGTTATTAAGTATAAATTATCATCATGTTAATGTGTTTAGATTGTGTGAGTTCAATAACAAGAACAGCCTAAGACATTGAAATTATACAGCATTTTTCAAGCCATGCAAAGACAAACAGATGAGTGAGTGAAGACATTTCACTTTTGTTGGCACATTATAAAGGAGAATACCACATGATGCAGTGTGTTGTTGCCCGGGCAGTTGTTATCGTTTTGCTTCTGGTCATACTTAGTCTCTGGGGAAAGGTATCTGGCTTAATTGCCCAACACTGTGAAAACTTTGACGAGTCACTGACATAGGTCACACAATCCCATGTAATCACGAGCCTGCCAAATGCAATGTTACCAATCTGAAAAAAGACCTCATGGAGGCAATGCCAGGCGTAAGGACATTGTGCATCTATCAGCATGACTTGCTCATTCACACTGGAGCTTTCTCTCGTTTCCACTCCCTTAAGCGTCTCCAGATCTGGGGATCAAACGTCAAGAATGTCCAGTCTGGAGCCTTCACAGATCTGCCGAACCTCGTTAGTTTATTTCTTCTCCTTCACGAGACCATGTGCAGGGAGGTTTCAGTGGGTGCTGGGGCATTTCAGGGTTTGGAGTGTTTGGAGACGTTGAAAATAACAAATCAATTAAAATTGCTGGGCATGTCAAATGAAACTTTTAAACCCCTACTGGGAATTGAAAGCTTGCACCTGCGATACATGTGTTCATATGACCTTGAAGATATTTTCTTCCTGCTTCCCACTGGCATGTCAAGACTGTGCAATCTGACGCTAGAAGACAGCGGCATATTATCCATCAGACGTCAACACAAGGGAGTGGCCAGCCAATGTTCTGTCGGGAGTAAGAGTGCTTAGCCTTTTAGATACCCGTGTTATCACTATTGAGACAAAATCTCTGAAGGTTTTTCAGAATCTTTCAAGCCTTACTTTGAGTTTTCAAGGTTAGTCAGTCAGTGCCATCTGAGAATCTGGAATTGGGCAAGTGAAGGAACTGCAGTTGAATGGACAGCTTGATTAAAGTTTAAAAGCTGACATCATTGGCCTTTGCTACCTAGTGTACAACTTAAGAGTGAAATCACTTAACCTAAACCACCTTCAGGCTGATACGTTATCTGAAAAGGATGTTGAAAAATGTGAGAATAATATAGAAGAACCATTTGGAACTCCAAAATACTCAAGATTGATTTAAGATTCTGGTCAAGTCTGAAAAATCTGGTGGCCTTAGATATGATTAATGTGAGACTGAATTAATCCAAATTATGCTCAGCTCAACATTAACTCACCTCTCTCAACCTGGAATGAAATCAACTGACAACCATCACAACTACCCAGTTTTCTTGTTTGCCTCAGTTGGAGATCCTTGATTTAAGTTTCAATTGGATCACAACACTTGAAGCTGAGGCGTTCAATGGATTAACTTGTCTCCGGATCTTAAGACTTACACACAATAACATAAACAAACTATTTGCTGAGGATTTCAGGTGGCTCCCAGCTCTGGAGGTTCTCAATATAGATCAGAACTCAATTGGCAGCATACAAAACTGAGTCTTCCGAAAACAAAGACAATTGCAGGAGCCAAGACTTGGAAAGCTAGACATCATATACATTCTACGGATCAACATGATAGCTTAATTTAGATGGTATCCCATAAAATATCTCGAAATAGATGCAGGCTATGGTACCAACTTTGAAATGAGTCCAGGAATCCTTGCCCTGAACAGTAGTGTCATTCTTAAACTAAAGGGAGACTTGCTGGAGAGCAACATGTGTGATAATGCATTTTTTAAAGCAGTCAGAAAGTTAGAAGTGAACAGTGTTCAGTTTACCTGCAAATCATGGTTCATGGTTCAGTTTACCTGCAAATCATGGAGTTCATGGTTCGCTACTTTTCCAATCTGGAGTCATTTGAGTTCCAAACCCATTTTGACAAAGTTACGGCCAGCTACACTGGAATCAATACCCTCAGGCATCTGAAGCACCTCAAACTGACCAGCCTCAACTTCGACAAAGAGACAGACCCTGCAGTGATGTTCCACACGTGGGTGGTTGGAAAGAAAAGTTGGGCAAAAGAGGAAGGAGAGGACGAGGAACAGATGAGGAGGCTTTGGTGGAGGAGGGAGGGGAAGAGGTGGTGCAGTTTGACGCCTTTGTGTCCTTCAGCAGCCGGGACGAAGCCTGGGTATTGGGGGAACTGGCTCCCCAAGATTAAGCTATGCCTGCATAACAGGGACTTTGAGGTGACCCAGTCATGTTTCTACAAACCCTAATTGCTAACTAACTATTATCTTTATGATCATTCATTTTAACTTATTATATACTATTTGGGCAGTTTGGGCAATATCGAGTTCAGAAATAACATACTGAATCAACAGAAACATTGCAATTTCTATACAATTTAATTTCCATTAAAATAATTTTTAGTTTTTGTTTTAATGTAAGGTGGGTAAAGGAATTGTAGACAACACTGCCGAGAGCATCTACAACAGCCTTCGGACAGTGTGTGCGCTCAGTCGTCATTTTCTGCGTAGCGACTGGTGTGCTTTGGAGCTGCGTGTGGCCACACACCGTCTGCTGGCTGAGCAGAGGCACAGACTCATCATCTTCCTGGAGTACATCTCTCCCTTTGAGCTCTCAGCATTTCATCAGTAAAACTACTTTTGATACGATACCACATTCAACTTTACTTTTCATGAGTAATTATCACCTTACTTAACTTAAATAGCTCTTGATCATTTGACAATATTTCACAAATTGAAGGTTTACAATGCTTTGTGATGCTGTAAAGTCACACCATAGACCTAATGCTTTATAACATTAATGAGAATATAAACTATAAACAGGAATGATATTATAGTAAGACTTGTGAATGTATTGTAACCCTTTGAGTGGTTGGTTTTAATCAACTATGTGTCAACTTACTGAATTAAACACAAGATTCTCCTCATTTTGCTTTTTGTATAGAATGCTCCTGACGTCAGAGCGTTGAAGCGTTAGAAGTTGGAATTATTTTTTAGGGTTAGGGCTTTGGGCTTGCCTGGATTATTCTCTGACCATACTAACAGACCAGATTACCCTCTATTTTTCCAAGGTATTTTTTCGAAACAGGCTGGACACAGAAACAAGGACTTCGTTGAAATGTAACTGCAGCCGTTTGTCCAAAGCTCCTATTATTCAGGCACAAAACACCATATTTCACTTATATTCAGTAAACCAGTATATTTAGGATTCTGAGGGATGGGCACTAATCAGATACAGAAGCATAGTTTGCCATTATAATCAAAGCTATTTACAACTAACTTATTGGATTGGCCTAATTTCTCAATTCTTTTCTTTTAATCGTCTTTTGCACAAGGAGGAGATCTATATCAGTTTGAAAATGTAATACTACCATATTTTAAAAATGACATAAAAACAGCTACGTGTGCCTAGGCACCTGTAAAAGCAGTTTTAGGTCAGCCAAGCACAGTAATATTATGCCCATGACACCAGGTACTGATAAGGTGGACAGGTGCCAACTCCTGCTGTATGAATGGAATCAGCATCTCCATTAAGATCATCAGCAGAAGGAAGTATAAAGTAGGGAACTTATAACTCACTTTTGAAATACAAAACAGAAAAAATATTTACTTATTTTAATTTAAATGGCTGCCAATAAAAAACATATAATCCATACAAATATTTAATACAAAAACACTTGATCATTTAAAAGCGTTGTTAACATTTAAATCAGTTTGGGAGCCTTCCTGCCTCTCTGAATTTGGCGGCAAGGTTGTCGTCAGCTCGGAGGGGGAAGGAGAGGGGACGGTGTACGTAGTATGTGGGACTGGCCTTAAGGTTCAGAATGACATCCGTCAGGAGGTGGGCTCTCTCCACCCCGCAGCCAGGTGCGTCGTGGCTCAGAGCGGTGAAGTGGACGTGCAGGTGGTAGTAGGACGGCTGGTAGTGCAGGTAGATGCGGAGTTTGCAAGCAGGCACACCAAACCTCTGGACAATTCCATCCTGTGAAAGGGAATGGTTTATTTTATTTATCCCCCCGATTTGGACAAAAATATAACCCCAACCCCCATTCAGGCCTTGCTGCCTCTGAGTGCTCGCAACAATAAGAAACTAGATGAAACTAAACGTATTTGAAGCAGAGAGACATTTGATGTCACTTCCAGGATGCATTTAGAACATGCTGTGGCACAGCTGGCAATACTATAGGCTTGCAGTGGTCACCTTTGGTTGGGAATATGGCCACACTGAACACAGTGCAATTCAGCCAAACACCCTCCTTGCCTCCTTGCAGTACAGCACAGAGTGCTTGCATACAGATGGATGGATAAACCCTTTAGAAAATGAAGGCTTTCTAAAGCACATTTAGCACACTGACATAATGCTGAACAAAAAAAATAAAAAAACGTAATTGTTAAGACTACCTCATTATGTATTATACTCGTCTCAATGATAAAAGTCTGCTGTTTAATGGTTGACTTTCTTAGGGTATACAAGATTAACTGGAGCAAAGTAATGAGCTGAAGAGCCAAGCCTGGCCTTATTGAGCTGAAGAGCAAAATCAAATTGTATCAAAGCGTATACATGTGTTTATAAGGACATAAAAACGGTCTTACTGGGAAATCAAATGTAATCTTTTTACGCACTGTTATTTAACAAGATCTTCCATCTCGGCTTGCTTTTTTGTCCCGAGTACATTGTGAAAAAAAAACGGCCTCAAAAAGCAACAAAGGGTTCGAGACCCTGAGATTGAGATCACAATGTATTCAGGGTGCAAAAAGCAAGCCGATCAAGGGTAGATGCCTACGATTTAAGACAAAAATGAAATTGCACTAAAATCCTGCAGAATCTCATAGAGTGCCTTTGAGATCTATTATATATCACGCAAAGGAAGAGGAAGAAGAACCCTTACCTGCCCTTTCTTCAATATATTTTCAAGCAAAGGGACATGCTCTGATCTGAGGTCTCTCAAGCTTTTAATGTCCCTTCGATGAACAATGGCTATCAAGTATAGGTCATCCAGCTGGAGGAAACCAAACATATTTAAATGATTTGCATTTCTTCTTGCGGTAGAATGATGGACCATGTTGTCTATTTAACATATTAATGCTTTTATCACATAAAATGCTTTAAAAACACATAACCAAACAAACAAAGCTATAGGTACAAGTCAGAGAATTAAGTACAATGACTAAACAGTAAAACACACCAAATAGTCATACTCATCCCTATACCTAGTTCTCACATCTATACCTTCTCATACATGAAAACAACAGGACCACTGATTGATTCACACCAGATTTTTTCTCTCATTCTCTCATTTTTTTTCTCATTTTGGATTTCTTAATTTCACATCATGAGCTTGTATACTGCCCTCCATGATGCCTACCTGCTTCGTGTCCCATTTAAAATCTGGGAGCAAAACAAAGCCAGTTTCAGGATCTGGATCTTCAAAAACAATCCTTTCAGCCTCTGCTTTTTTCTCCAAGATGTTGTAAACCCACTAGAAAGAGGGAGGGACGATGAGAAAGCAGAAGGTGAATGACCACAACAAGGAGCATTACAAACAGTAGGCAAATCAAAACTTCTCAGGCTAATAATGCAATGTGGCAGACAATTGACAGTCATAAGTGAATGGTTAAGGGAAGGTAGCAAACCTGCACACTGAAACTTTGGCCTTCGATGTAGGGAAGAGTGATAGAACGATAGTCCTCCTCGGTCTCCTCCACAAGAAACGTCTCCTGGACCTGATACTTCTTAACATGCTTCTGGGTTGCGGGACAAATCAGGGTTGTTTTGATATCTGAGGGCCAGCAAAAGAAAGCAATCTCAATTTATAACTTTATAACTTATGTGTCATAAAACAATAACCAAATCACAAAGGTGGTCAAATAATATGTGTCAAGTGTGTATGTCGGGGGAAGGCAAAAGAAACAACACTGTGTAGTGTTACATTTGACTTATAGTCCTTTACCCTAGTCATTTACCCTGGAATGAATAAACTACTGGACTACTAGACAGGAGGACCTGACTCTTTGATCTACAATTAATTGCTGATTGGCTACATCTGTGCAGTGGTTTGCAGTTTAAAAGAGTACACTGGCACCAGACTACGAAGCCTACCACTGAGATGTGCAGGAGGGATAAGCTGGTAAGTACTGTAGATATCATTTTTCATATTCAGCTTTAGCGTAGAGTCTTTCAGCATCTCAGAGAGGGTGTCATGGCCAATGGGAGTCTTCTCCATTATTACGATGGCCTCCTGGTCTTCCACCTTGAGAAAAGAGAAAAAATAGCTGTGTTGGTTGTTCTTGTCATGCATTTTGTCAGGATCAGAGACTAGCGACCATTATCTACCATCATTGGTAAGGTTATTTGGTGCAGTTTTTAAAATGATATATGATAAATAAAATATTTTTTTGTAAAGCAACTTTTGAAATTCAAAAATATTTTCTGGGGTTGCAGACAAGTTGGAGGGACATTTGTTTTCAACCACCTTAATTCAATTATTTTATGATTGATTGATTGATTAGATAGATAAATAGATAGACAGACAGACAGACAGACAGACAGATATATAGATAGATATATAGATAGATAGAGAGACTTTATTGATCCCCAAGGGGAAATTCAAGTCATGGATTATAGGTTCTGAATGTCGATTGCGATTACTTTTTGATTAATTGCCCAGCCCTATCTCATGGCATTTCACAGCAAAGAGAATCCAAAAGCAGCACTGGCAAGGAAAAACTGTATCTGTATTCATTCTTTTTATCTGTATTCATTTTATCTGTATTTAACTGTAAAGCACTTCAGATAAATTCACACAAAAATATGTGTCAAACAAACCCACCATGTATTTTCTAGAAGCCTAATTTAACATACAGAGAAGAGTGTCAACCTGCCTCTATACCATGGACAATGCTTAGTCCACTATAGTACTTTTATTGAAAATGCTTTGATTCTCAACATATATGGCTTTTTGGAGGGTGTATACCACATTTGTCAATGTTAACATTCAATTTCATATTCAACATAACACATTTAAAAAAAATATATGGCTATGTTGAGAAGCACTACTTTTAGAATCATGTTTTTTAAATTGTTGTGATTTCAAATCAGTGCACTTAACCTCTCTCTGATGTATATTCTGGTTTGTGAACTACTCTATTGCAATGTTTATTTTTACCACAGTCGGTCTCTTTTCAAGCATTATGTATTGACAACTACCTCAGCCTATGCCTTGTGGGTAAAAGTCCTTTCTACTTGTGTGTTTGGTTTGGTTTCTGTATGTTTTTAAGACTGCTGAAACAATTATTAAAATCTGTCTACTGTAACGTTATAATGCACTCCCTACACTAACGTTAGTATTGAGACTACATGAATAAACCCTCACATGAAAGTACTTAAAATACTTGCAATGCAAAAATGAATAATCCACTGGGTAATTCTTTTTTAAATATTTTTTGTTGTTAATCACCATAATAGGCTACATGAGGCATGAAACTCATGTTGACGGAGTTGTCCACAACCCATATTGTGACATCCTTGACACCCCACATTTCATTTTTTTTAATGACGACTCATGTTTGATTTTTCTAAAAGCTTTGGAAACATTAATAAAACGGCATTAGGTATCAAGCTAGGCTTACTGTCTGCCTACCTCTCCATGAACGAAGATAGTTTTCTCCCGCGTCGAATCACGCAGCACCGACTTAATCTGAAAACTAGCTAAAATGTTTTGATGTGCAGACCCATCGCCATTGTTCTTGTCGATTTTCTGCTTTTTTGCTGGAGTGGATTCCTCCTGACAAATCTGAGAGTTTTGTATGAAATCCGCCATGACTTAACGTTGACAAAAAGTAAAACAAAAGCGAAGAAGAGCCGGAAAAGCAACCATTTGATTGGTGCAAACGTTTGACTTGTTCATGGAGAGTAACCAATTAGAGACAGGACAGAACCACCGAGTAAGAATGACGCTTTCTTTGGAGCTGATGCTCATTGGCACTTGAACGCCACACGTGTACACACGTGTTGTAAACATTTTGTAACATTTGATTACAAAAGACTGCAACAACACAAGAGTGCTGTTTTGGAAGCAGAAAAAAAGAAATCTGGACGACACAAAAAGCTACAGCCATCAAGGATATAAGACGGTCCAAGTAAGTTCTTCCTCCACATTCGCGTAAACAGCATCATTAGCGCACATTCTCATACATTCATGCATGCATGCATAGGAAATTAAAAAGTTGTTTCAGTCAAGTGGCTTGTGACATTCGCCTTACACTCTATGACCAGATTGTTTTATTTTACAGACGTAGGACTAATAGTTTTGTTTGAGTGTAGCTTATTTGGTTTTAAATTCACGGCATTTATGGTTAAACAGGCATTGACCGCTAGCTATTTAAAAAGTTTGTCGCGCTTCAATCGTGATCTATTTCACCCGCACTTCAAGGACCAAATTGGCCTACTTTCTTAGAGTTTCTTTCGTGTCTTGCATTGTTTAACAATGCACTATTCGTTGTTGAAAAATAAACAAGTTTTTTTGTCTTTGCAGCAGGCATGGCACATATTAGTATTCACTGGTTTCGGAAAGGATTGCGGTTACACGACAATCCATCTTTAATTGCGGCCCTCCGAGACTGCAAGCAGCTGTACCCAGTATACATTCTTGACCCTTGTTATCCTAATGATACCAAAATTGGCATCAACCGGTGGCGATTCCTGATTGGGGCCCTCTACGACTTGGATTGCAGTTTGAGAAAACTCAACTCCAGGTAGTAACATAATCTTTGAATACAACTCTAGGCTTTCTTGTAATAGTCTTACTGAACCCTTCTCATCAAAATTGTGTCTGTCCATTCAAAACAGGCTATTTGTGGTAAGGGGAAAGCCAAATGAAGTGCTACCCAAACTGTTTCACAAATGGAAAATCACCCGCTTGACTTTTGAGGTGGACACTGAGCCATATAACATGCAACAGGACAATGAGGTTCTTAAACTGGCAGGTGATAGTGGAGTCGAAGTTATTCAAAAGATCTCTCACACACTATACAATCTGGAGAGGTAAAACCCCATAGAATTAATCTCTTTAGTAGTGATGAGGTTGTTCTTGATTTCATGATTGATATCACATGGGGTGATTGTAAATTTGTTGTTGTTGTTGTTTAGAATTATAGATGAGAATAATGGGAAAGCCCCTCTGACCTATGTACGCTTCCAGACAGTCCTAAAGAGCATGGGACCACCCAAAAGACCTGTGCCTGCTCCCACTCTAGACAACATGAAAGGTAACTACAAAACTATATAATATCCATTATTTAAAAAGTTGGTCGGGTCCATATGAGGGCTGTAAGGCACATAGTTGTATCTGGCTGGAATATAATTTTGTAAATTAAAGAAAGCATTGCATGGACATAAACAAGTCAACAAAATAGTAAAGCTACCCTGAATGCAATGCTATCACATTTTCCAATTTAACACCTTCCTAAAACACACAATACTTATTGCCCTTCAATGGTACAAAATTTGAGTTCTGGCACAAGGACATTTTATTTTTAGATTCAATTGAAAAGAATGTGAGTTGCTATGTTAAATATTGTCTCTGTTACATGTCTACAGGAGTGTCCACTCCGTACACAGACAACCATGAGAAGAAATATGGCATCCCCACTCTGGAGGAGCTTGGCCAAGACCCACAGCTGGCCAGCCCAGAGGTCTACCCTGGTGGGGAGCAGGAGGCTCTGAGAAGGCTGGACAAATACATGGACAAACCAGTAGGCTATAAAGGTTTTCTGCATGTGCTATAGAAGTGGGCAAATCATTAGATCACTAGACCACTGTACAGATTTGTGGATGTAACAAAAGGAAGTTTACTATCACATGCATAAAGTTCAAAATCTAGTGAAATTGTGTTTGTTGTCAGTCTGTCGATGAATCATCATGGAGTAAAATATGTGTGTGTCGGGCTAATTCTAGGCTTGGGTGTGCAATTTTGAGAAGCCACAGACGTCTCCCAATGCACTGAGTCCCAGCACAACCGTCCTCAGCCCCTATATCCGCTTCGGCTGCCTCTCAGCTCGCACCTTCTGGTGGAGACTCAACGATGTCTACCAGGGCGTAAGTCACAGCCCGCTGAGCACATCATTTCATTGTAGCAAGCTAATTACTGTACCTAGTTTGAAAACTGCATAGAAAATCCCAACCCTTCCTCACTCTTTCCATCCAGAAAAAACACTCTCAGCCTCCAGTTTCCCTGCATGGGCAACTGTTGTGGAGAGAATTTTTCTACACCGCTGCCTTGGGAGTGCCTAACTTCAACAAGATGGAGGGCAATCCAGTGTGTGTGCAAGTGGATTGGGATAACAACCCGGATCACTTGGCAGCATGGAGAGAGGTACTACCACAGTGCTTTAGCTACTCCCTTAGGTAGCTCAGTGAGCTTTCAATGGACTATTCTGAGTGAACAAACCTGTTATTTGAATACATAGAACCTGCATAGACAATCCATATGCGGTAGTCAAACATGCATTCAAATTCAAGTGACATAACTTGAATATGCTATTAAAAGTCACATTTGAGTAGCATTAACTCCACCCCATCCTCCACCCTCACTGTATATAAAAAATCATGTCAACTGATAACACATCAGTAATTATCTATGATTTTTGTGATTATGATTTCATTACCTTTTTCACATAAACACAAACTCTCAAATACAAGGCATGCATGATCTTTTGTAGGCTCGCTCAGGATTTCCCTTCATTGATGCCATCATGACCCAGCTGCGGCAGGAGGGCTGGATTCACCATCTGGCCAGGCACGCTGTGGCCTGCTTCCTTACCAGGGGGGACCTCTGGGTCAGCTGGGAGGAGGGACAGAAGGTTGACATCTCTACTTGCTTTGACCATTTTTGTTGAAATAAAGCAGAGAACATTGTCTTTGAGGGGATAGTTATAAAAACAATCGGTCCTTGGCTAATGTCAAGATTCATTAGTTGTTTCATGAAAGGGTGTAATAACGTGCACAACCTTGTAAACTAATGTGATCTGATATTGGTTCTGGGTTTTTAGTATAATAATGTGGTAAACCATTATTATGCATTGGCAAAAAAAAACTTGTATGTATGGTTGTTAATATAGTGTTTTAGCCATATTTTGAAAAATAATTATTTTATTATTAAGACTCTCCTCATTGTAAAAAAGCAAGTTGTTTGTGGTGGACGTACTCACTTTAGAACTCAGAAGCTACTGTAATAACTCAGAACTCAGAACCTTTATTTTTGCTGTCCCTTTACTGATGTCCGCTGTGGCTGCAGGTGTTTGAGGAGCTGTTGCTGGATGCTGACTGGGCTTTGAATGCTGGGAACTGGCAGTGGCTGTCAGCAAGTGCCTTCTTCCATCAGTACTTCAGGGTCTACTCACCCGTCGCCTTCGGCAAAAAGACAGACAAGCGTGGGGACTATATTAAGTAAGGACACATTGGAAATGGTGACTTCCATTTCGATTATTTGTTTTTAAACTTTTTGGTTCAGCTATGTTGTTTCAGTTGTGTTGTATCTTGATGTTAGTGCGTTTTGCTTTGGAAAAAAGTGTTAATGTAAATGTAACAGAGTTGATATCTGTGATACAGTTTAAACACATCAGTTTAAAATGCCTGTGCCATCTTAGGAAATATCTCCCTCTTCTGAAGAAATTTCCTGAGCAGTACATTTACGAGCCATGGAAAGCACCACGTAGTGTTCAGGAGAGAGCAGGGTGCATTGTGGGTAAGGACTATCCGCGTCCTATTGTGGACCATGATGTCATCAGCAAGAAGAATATTCAGCGGATGAAGGCAGCGTATGCCAAACGCTCCCCACAAACAGAAGAATCCCAGAGCAAAGGGAAAGGTATGCTTTAAAAATGCTCAAACATATGCCTGTAGCCTATCTGGACAACTAAAAACTATGGGCCCCATTTTCCAGGAAGTATCAGGGTAAGCACATGTACTGTGTTATTACTGTCAGCTAATAAGAATTATATTCTAATTAGAAGTCATCAAGATGCCTTTAATAACACTTGTGGTTCCTGCTACTTCCTAGAAAATTGGCTTCTTTAGTCCCTTGTTATTGGGTCAGCGTGGGTCAATACTTCTAATAGTGGAATAGTACTTTGACACCTAAAAATATGTATGTAGCTACAGACATTTAACCATCAAACCTAAGGGCAATTTAATTTCTATTTAGTTTCAGACCATGACCTGTTTGTACATGTAGAGTATTTTGCACGTCTCTGGCATTGACTGAGAAGATCTCTCTCTGTTGACTTTTGTCAGGTGAAAAGCGAAGAAAGGAAACCATCAAAGACATGCTCACTAAGAAAAAGAAGACATCTGCTTAGACAAGATATGGATCTTGTACATAAATTCCATTTTCTTAAAGTAACTCTCCAATTTTCAACCAAATATTTGAATGTTTACAACTGAAAAAAAATCTGTCAAACAAATGCTTTAAATATCATTATGTTACTGTTCTGTTATGCTCTTGTGTTACTGTTCTTATGTCTTGCTTCTTATTACTTGAGAATTGAGTGTGGGGCATGTGAATGACACTTTTGCAATTTCTTTTCATGCATCATGGATCAATGTGGATATTGTGTTACAAGTCTTCAGTTGTGTCACATTAGTCACATTACATTTACTGAACATTACACCAGACAGTGTCAGTTTGCCAATTTGATGGTTACTCAGTAAACACTGTAGGTCCTCCAGATTAGTATGGGCACTGTTCTCTGTGTATGCTTGCTTTGCCTGAGGTGGGAATTAAACAGTGGGTATAGTTTGTAAATATGGAGCTGAAATACTTACAGATCAAATACTTAAAGGTTACAGAAGGTATATAGGTTATAGGCACCAGAAGTTGTATTAAGTCTATACAATGTAGGTATACAGCAAAAACATTTCTTTAGCAAATGTGCTTGCTGTAAAAAGAGCAATAGATTCAGGCATGAGTAAGGCCGTTTTAAAATCCAATACATCTGATGCATGTCTCTAAATGATAATACATGACATGGTGTAATTACATTACCTTTATACCCAACATTGCAAAGATCAAATAAAATTTGGTTTGCCACTGGTTGAGTTTGGGATTGAATGTGCAATGCTAACGCAGCATTGGAGATATTTAAATAATAAAGCTTTCACTTTGCTTGTTTAGTTAAAGGCCCACTATGCAACATTTTTCATTTAATTAATCCGTTTCATACTGTTTAGGATGCTAAAGTTAGTCATTACACGGCGAACGAACGGTGTAGAATGCGCCACCGTGGCCAATAGCAGTAGATACAGCACTTGCGATGTTCAGCAGCGCGGTCCGCCTCCAATAGAATGCAGTGCAATGCAATGCAATACAGCGGTCTTTAGAGGGAGCTTGTGAGAGAGAAAAACAGAATGTTGCTTAGCCCCGGTGTGTTAATTAACACACATAACAGACTTCAGCCTTCTGAGTTCCATCTCTTAAACTCTTCACACTTTGTTTGATTGTTGAGAGGGATATTAAATACTTTTCTATATTAAGTCCTACTACATCAGAAACACCTATGAATACTAAACCTCCTCCTTGCTATGTTATTTGAACAGGTAGTGTAGTAGAGAGAGATAATAGTAATGTGTCACAGCGTGTCCTCATTACTTATCTAAAGTCTCCCTCTCTCTGGTGTGGAAAAAAAGAGAGATTGTGCAAATAAGTAAGTCATTCATCTGCTGCTAACTTATGTTACCCATAGTAACCAACCGCATATAAAACACACTGATGGAGAGGGTATTTGTTCCACCACATCAACAGATCACTTTATCTGTGAAATTCAGACAGTTGTGACCATCAAGGTTAGAGCTCTTTAAATATATTTTTATATTTTGCCTGTTTGCTTAATTCTTCAATAGCCTCTTTGACCTCCCCCCTTTCACTCACTCAAAGTCCATATTATACGCATCACCCTTGTCGACTAGATACATGGAAGCACGTCTTATTAAGATCATGTCTGCCTCTAAAAATATCCCCTCTGCCATCAACACCAGCCTTGCTCTTCTAGCATGGAGACTGCTATCAGTGAGTTGGTGTCGCAGTTCAAGACATTTGCTGGGAAGGATGGTTCCTCAGACACCCTCAGCCGCGATGAGTTCCACAGCCTGGTGGTCTCACAGCTGCCTAACTTTGTCAAGGTACGTAGTTCAGCACTGTGCAGCATGTGCAAAGACTCAGAGAATGCAGCTAGTGGCTTGAAATAAATTAGTTTTGTGTGAATTAGCTACTAACACATGTCATTCTTAGCCACAAACCTGTGAATGTTATAAAATGTCTTCATTGTAAAGCTAAAGCTCTAAATAACAAAATGCATTTTATTTGCTGTAATAAAAATAATTTCTGAGGCATTATTCTTCAGTTATTCCTGCAAGCGTATATCTTGAGAATTTTAAATTCTGACAAGACAATAGTTGATCCACGGCAGTAGAAACTGAAAATGCAAGAAATGCATAAGAGAAGAGTGCACTCTCTACTCCCCCACTTCCCATCTCCTTTCAGCAAGTTGTGGGGTGGTGTGTGCACTCTGACTCTACTTGGCTCATGGCCTAATTTCTGTTCTTTATAACAGAAGTGTTATGTTACTTTATTTCCTCCACAAGAGGGCGACATTGACAAAGTCAGTCAAATAATGATAATGTACATGTCAACAGCCCTGCCACACTCCGAGATAAGTCATTTATACATTAATAATCAGGGGCACTGCCCCACCCTAGCGATTTTTTAGGCCACTGTTATTGGTACTTTTACTTTAAGCATTTGAATTGAGGCAAAATAGAGGCAACTTTATATACTGTATGTCCCAACACATGTGTGTTTGGTTCATATGCAAAATTAGAATGATGCTGGTGCCTTACAGTAGTCTAACAATGGCAGAAAGTAAAGCTTAAGGTTAAGTCCAGAATGTCCACCTGACTGTGCCAATAGTGTAATTAACTTGGCTTAAGTATACAAAAGACATCCAATCTAGCTCTTAAGAATGTATGAGGGCAATCATTGAGGGAGAGTACCTTAACATATCATATCAAGAATTGTGACATTCAATTTTTTAATGCTAGCTATCAGGTAAATCATTCCCTGTGTTTATATGTGTCTATTAAAACTAAATATGAATCAGAATAATACAAAGTAATTGGTTCAAGTGCTTCATGCCCTAAAATACACCACAAATGTTTGTAAAAACAATGCACATGTATGCTATGGTTTGTTCATTATTGGATGCTAAGTGTTACGTTCTGAGCTAACAGAATTACTCTAATGGTAATAAAGTATTTTATTTCGGTGCCTATGCAAAAGGCTAATGCAAATTATGCATACATCACTGTTGGGTGAAAAAAATTTCAATTGCTGTTCTTTTTTTCTAAAGACAATGTGTTTAGTTGGTCATCATGTTGGACTGTGAGCTTAATACATATTTAGGATAACATATTCAAATACAGTGGGATGCAAAAGTTTGGGCAAGCTTGTTAATCGTCATGAGAGTTGTTTTGATACCATGTTGCTACAGTGGCCAAATTTATGCACCTGCCTAATTATGTTTCAACAATTATTGCACACTTTCTGTAAAACTAAACCTCCTCCTTGCTATGTTATTTGAACAGGTAGTGTAGTAGAGAGAGATAATAGTAATGTGTCACAGCGTGTCCTCATTACTTATCTAAAGTCTCCCTCTCTCTGGTGTGGAAAAAAAGAGAGATTGTGCAAATAAGTAAGTCATTCATCTGCTGCTAACTTATGTTACCCATAGTAACCAACCGCATATAAAACACACTGATGGAGAGGGTATTTGTTCCACCACATCAACAGATCACTTTATCTGTGAAATTCAGACAGTTGTGATCTTTCTGTAAATCCAATAAACTTAATTTCACTTCTCAAATATCACTGTGTGTGTCTCCTATATGATATATTAAACTGACATTTTATATCGTAACAACTAACGATTTATACAGGAAAATCATGACGATTAACAAGGTTGCCCAAACTTTTGCATCCCACTGTATAATGTAGAAGTAGTAGTTGTAGTAGTAGTAGTAGTAGACCTTTATTGTTGTTACACAATAATCCATTGTCACTCAGCATCAGTACAAGTACAGACAGAGCGAAATTGTTGGACATCCTCCTGCAAACATACAGATGGGGCTAGACAGAGCAAGAGGACAGGGTTTCAAGACAAAAAGATCAGTGAAAACTTCACTGGGAGAGAGGGAAAAAAGGTAAAAACCTCAGCACATGTAAGCACATCTATATAACAATCACAAGAGTATTTTTGCAACAGGGTATTGGGATAAGGGAGTTGGAAATACTCCAGCATAGATAGGCAGCCATCCTACCGTCAGCCATGTTAGGTGCCAGCCAGACCCGCCTATCCACTCTGGCGGTGTAAAGCAGTGACAAAGGTGTTGTGTGATGGGTAGGTGATGAGTGTATAGAGCCAAAGAATGTACAGGTGCATATGTGTTTTCCGTGTGTGTGTGTGTGTTAAAGATCATGCCAAGTAATATAATGCCAATTACAATGGTGTTCAATTATCATTCAGAGTTCAGTATCATCACTTTCTTCCCTACCGCTTTTGGGCCACAAAGCTGAGACCCAGAGGAAACCAATTCAGAAAACTGAGCAGAAGTTCAGTGATGCTAGCCCAGCTACTGATTATTTTGGTTGTGGTTTAGGTTTTGGTTAAGGTATAGCCTATGCCTATGTGAATAAAATATTCGTAATGGTGGACTTAATATGAACGTGGATTATCAGTAAAGCTGGAATAAGGAAAGCAATTACTTTGTTTTCTGATAATGGTTGTCTTACATGCTGTGTTGTTAGCAACAATGCTAACACCATGTATAATAGATGCATACACTTGATTTATGGCTGCCTGTCAAACCCTGGTTGTACGTTAACAACGCTGGACAACCAGTTAGTTTTTTCTGTCGTTTGCCCAAATTCCTTGACATGTAGCCCATTGGTGTTTTCTAAGGAAGTATTAAAAACACAGGAGAAAAGGGGTATAAAAGGGTCTTTTCATAGTTCTCACACATACTGTTCTGCTCTCCCCTCCAAACTGTTTGCAAATGCATGTTGATCATTCGCCAGTCTACTGTATTTTTGTCACACTTCAAAAATGCTGTTAGCTGTGTTTGGTAGAACGGCACAACTCTAATTGTGATAATTACAGAGGACAGATATAGCTCAATGGAGCTATTCATGACATTACACTGGCAAAAGGCAAATGAGAGCAAGTTCAGACAAGTCTACATATAATGTTTCTGTTTCTTTTTCCTTGCTATTGGACTCATGTTTTCATGTTGTTTCACTCAAACCACAAGACCATGGGTTTTCAATGCTCTGGACATTGTTCCAACATTGTATGAGGTAATATTTGTTGCCTTTTACCCAACCAATCTTCTTGCACTTTCCCAGAATGCTGCTGATCCCTCGGCCATAGACAAACTCATGGGCTCTTTGGATGAAGACAATGATGGCGAATTAACATTCGTGGAGTTCTGGCACCTCATCGGTACCCTGGCCATGCAACATGGAGGATTCAGTCAATAGGATGTTGAAACTCCAATTTTTCTCTGTTATTTTACACTTGTCTGTGACACTCACCTGGGTTGGGCTGCAATGCATATCGAGGCACAAATACTACATACTGTAAATGATCAAGAGACAAATCTGTTACGATGTTGGAATTATAGCCTCACAAATTGGATATAAACTGCACATCCTAAAAGCTCAGCAGATGGTTGTCTGTGTTTGGTTTCCTTTGCTGCTTCTCTTCACTCATTTGCTATTTATTCTCATTGCTTCTGTTTCTGTGGCCAGCCTGATCCGTCCCACTGGTGTGGTGCTAGAATTATGCCTGCTCACAATACCGTTCCACCAGACCAGCCAAACAGGAACTAATCCTATTTAATGTCAATACAACATTCATGCAAATCAACCCTACCTTCTCTCTTTCTCTCTCTCACACACACACGCACATATGCAGTGTTGTATAAAGTACCCAAATGTTCGACTTGAGTAAAAGTACAGAAACCCTACCAAAAAAATACTTTGGTAGAAGTTCAAGTACTCTACTACCATGTTACTCAAGTAAAAGTCTAAAAGTATCTAATATTTACAGTACTTAAGTAGGCAAAGTAATCTATAATTAAATGTACTTAAGTAATGAGAGTAAAAGTACAAGTAGGAAACATGTAGCTTACACCAACAAAAAAACAGCAACACTTTTCTTCCATTAATTTGAATTTACTTGCAAAGCAAATAGAAACCAGCCATAATCATTTTTGTGCATTAAGTAATACATGTGATTTTGATTTAATCTTATTTCAGTTTTGTTTCCTCCATCCCAGAGTTTTAGATCCTGCAAATGTAGAAACTGCAGAAATTGCGACTGACCGAGGCGACTGAGAGAACATTTTTACAGTATGTCACTCATAAGCCATTCAATCATATAAATGACTATGAAGAGGTAAATTAACCTAACCTAACATGGTGTGAATTATTGTTTGTACTTGTCCAATGATAAATCAGCTTTACCAACACACTCAGTTAGTCTACCACAAAGTTCAATTCATTCTAATACTTAGAATAGAACTATACAGTCGACTAAAAATGTAGTGGAGTAAAAGTATACATTTGTCTTAGGAAATGTAGTGAAGTAAAAGTAAAAGTTGCCAAATTCTTCACAACTCAAGTAAAGTACAGATACTCCCAAAACCTAAGTACTGTAGTGAAGTATTTTTACTTAGTTACTATACATCACTGCACATATGCATGTGTATGCAACACAAGGCTTTATTGGAATTCCAAAGGGAAACGGTTTGATTTGTAATTGTGTATGATTCCCTCTGTTCTTTTTGTCTTCTACGAATTTAAACATTGTCTTTCATCAAAATGAGTCAAAAAAAGCTATACTGTATGTGCATATGTGACATACTCAGATGAAGAGATGGTCAGCTTTACACTGTAAAATGCTGTTATCCCTTATAGTGTTGTAGTATACTTTTCTAAATGTGTATTTCTAAATGTGTGTCAGACGACAATTTATCAGACCTTCCGCTATCACAATATACATCATGCCAGACACACACACACCCAACCTATAACACCTCGCACGCCGACAATCAATTATTGTTGCTTCCTTCGACACCATAATTCAATCAAAGACATCTCTGCTGAGATGCAATACACAAGTTTCAGAAAAAGGGAGAACTCACATAAGATGATCAAAGGGGGACAACAGAAATGTATTTAAACTGACTGATTGCATTTGTATGTTGAGTTTGTACGGTGGCAGTGTAACACACGCCCTGTATCAGGCTCCCGGATTCGTTACAAATAAATCTCGAGGTATTTTGTCTTTGCCACTACTCATGTTGAGTCATCTCTGTTAGTTTGGAGTTTTACAGTGTTTTATTATGGGTTTGGTGTTTCTCACCATAAACAAAATATCTCACAGATGCAGGTATTTGTATACAGCAGAAACAGATGCCTTAGTGGGGTCAGGTAGTAAAGATGGTAGGTGTGGATGATGGAGTCTGCAGAGTTATAAAGTGGTCTCTTTGTGTCATAAGGCCTGTATCTCCAAAATAGGCAATGTAGTAGACATCCACTCATCCTACATAAACGCATACACATATCAGGATAAATCTAGGATGGTGAATATGATGTATTGCCAAATAATGATTAACCTCAATGTCAAGGTCATACACGGTGATTCTGGTAATTTCCCAAACTTCTCCCACACATCTCCCATCCTCGGCCACTTGTTTTCTTTCACTCTCTAAGATATTAAAGGCAAACTATTCCAAGAATAGAACACTGAACTTACTGTTTAAAAACTTCCTTGTAGTAAAAACCCAGAATGACTATATCCACTAAATATATCTCATCTTTAATTAGTCACAGGTGTATATACAAGTGCAAGTAGCACTAGGATGCCTTGTAGTGTTTCTTTTTTAAACAAATTGACAGAGGATCATCTTCACCCATTGTCTTCTGTTCCAAGAACTGCCTCAGGCACACTGATGGCATGTACATCCCCTTGCCCTTTTGGTGTTGCACTAGACACGCTATCTCAGCCATTCCCTTCCCAAGACATATTTTAAAGTATCAGTCATAAGACCTCAGGCCTTTTTCCATCTCTTTGAACTCCATTTATCCCTCCCTCCCTGTCTCTTTCCATCTAGCCACGCCTCGTGTTTTGTAAGTGTATCATGCAAAAGTTTTTCTTTCAGCTTTTGGAAATCAACATCACTGAACTGTCCCCGACGGAAGCCATTACCACCACAGCTGAACTTTTACTACACAACTGAAAATAAAAATAAAAAGAATCACTATGAGTAAGTTAACTTTCTCCTGGTAATAACTTTTATGCACAATAATTAATTGTGTGTACTGTACATCTATGTCTGTACATTATTTTGTGCGATTATGTGTGTACATGTAGTTTGTTCATTAGTTGATACGACTCAATTATAAGTGAAAAGTGTGTCAGTTTTTAAGATCGTTCCGCCTGGTCTATGGTAAATAATTAATTCTTTACGAGCGGTCGTAATGTTATTACTTAGTCTGGGGAGTAACAGGTATCCGGTTCTTAGAGGAGGTAATCCTACCCATAATCTCTTTACACTTCAGGGCGAAACGAGAGACCTCCTGTTTACTTATTCACTGCATTTTTGCCTGTGTCAGATGCCATGTAGCCTCCTGTACAAACTGAGTGGATCAGAGAAACTTAACCAGACAAGCAATATGAAAGCGTTGCTTTTGCTATGCCATCACCTCAGTTAAGGATGTGTGTGTGTGGGGTGGTGGGTGTCAACCATAAGTCCTGTGGGAGTTCCCTCCCTCGCCATCTTGTTGTCTGTCACTAATGGCACAAAGGGATGTCAGCCTTTTGGATGCAGGTTTAGTTTTAATTATAAATGCTGCGATAAGCCTTTTCTGGCGTCGAATGGTGACCCAGGTTTACTTAACGTCTTGTTCCGCGCAGCCCCGAACCGATGACAGGTACACGGCTGGGTTTGTCAGGGTAGTGATTCACACCTTGGCTACCTGGCTGTGATCCGTTCTAGTGTTTGACCTGTGTGTGTGTGTGTGTGTGTGTGTGTAAGAGAGAGAGGGAAAAAGATTAGAACTGGCTAGTAAAGGAAAGCATATGAGTTCATGTGAAGACTAAAAAGTTGACTGTAAAACCGGTTCTACATTCATGACTGTAATTGCCATTCATTGAATTGCCAAGGTGATTCCCTCCTGGCAAGACCATTATACAACAAAACTTGCAGCATTACCACTTTAAGGTCAGATTGGCATCACGTTGTATCACTAATATTACAGTTTTCAGTTGGTTTGTCACACTCCTCATGAAAAATCACGCAGCTAAAAAAAAATCCCTTTGGAAATTCATAAAACAATGGTTACAGTAAAGCTAATTGTTCTGATTGGCAAAACAATTCTCAGGTAAGCTATATGTATAGGCCCAAATGTCTATAGAGCATTTCAGGAGTTATTATTGATTATTTGGTCATAAGTAGCTGTTCACAGGGTCCTATGCACAAGCTGTGCTCATGCCATTTAAGTCTTTCAACTCCTTAATTTTTTTTTGTAGCGCTACATTCACAACACAAAATGTTAAATCAGTTTTGTTAATGCAAATCAGCACATTCGAATGTGTTGAATTATGAAAGTATAAAAAATTAAAATAACAATTCATTTCATTCCAAATGAATCATTCTAAATTGTATACAAGAACATAAGCTGACTTGTTATAGACACGGTGCTGCAATTAACAGCATTCTCACTGCCTTTTTATCATGTTCATCTCACACTGAATTTGGTGCCCTGCCCTTTAGAGGGTTTGTCTGTCTTTAAAAATGATTGCAAATATAAAAATGTATTTTAATTGGTGGAGGTCCTGTTCTGGTAGCCCATGTTTTAAAACTATTTTTTAGCTAAATGACTGATTTGGTTTGTGTTTGTTTTCTGTGAACCTCCATCAATTCTGAACACGATGGGCTTTTCAGTTTGTGCCCTGCCTCAAAATTACGATGAATGTTGGACAGATACAGACAAAACTTTCACCTATAATCTCCAAGAAGGACATGGCTGAATGCCAGAACTTTTATGCCATCCTGTGGCAACTTTATTTGCCAGTGCCAACCTGCGTAACCTGATAAGCAGTCTTTGGCGCTTTGACTCTACAACAACAATGTCTGATCAACAACAGATGAGACAACCCAACTTTTTTAAAATGGATAGAGGGCTGCACATCATTGTCGGCGTGCCGCTGGGAAACTCGTTGCATACCAACTGTGGCCAGCGTGCCAGGGGTTGCTGTAGTGCCACTAATGACCCTGAGAGGGTCGTACATTACCCTCTTGTCCGATTCTTGTGTGTTCTCTCCTTTCGCTGGTCTCTCCTGTCCTCTCTGGTTGCTCCTCTACTCTATACCCCCCCCCCCCCTCCCCCGGGCCCCTCTGCTAATTAGGGACAGCTCATTTCAGAGGTGTTGTTTGCACACAAGGGCTGCAGCATCATGAAATAGTGATGAGAGGGATGACAGCTTACTCATAGAGGGAATGCACAAACACACTCACCCACACACACACACACACGCACACACACACGTGCACACACACACACACACACACACACACAAAACCCACTAGTCTCACATACACTGTTTAGATCCACTCATACTCACTCCACTCAACACTGTGAGCATATGTATATCAGTATCGGGTCACGCATGCATGCTAACACGCTTGGTCACACACACACACACACACACACACAGATGGACACACGCACAGTGTTCCCTGTGCCAGGGTGTGTATAGTGCCAGCACCATAGTCAGTGAGTGATGAAATGGAATAGTTTATGTGGTTGCGTTAAGTTTTATGGCCTCCTCCTCCCTACTGCTGCTAATTAGACTAATACCATAGTGGAGGCTTAATTGACAGGAGCAGGGGTCAGGCAGGGTATTGTGTATTCACATTGGAGTGATTGTGTGTGTGTGCGTGTGTGTGTATGCATGTGTTGGTTAGTGGGTGTGTGTTAGGATGTATGTGATGTGTACTGACAGTAATGAAGAGTTTTAAGACAACCTAATGTCTTCATCCTATTCTTCATTGCGTGTGTGTGTGTGTTTACAGGTGTGTGACTTTTTGTGTGTATTTGCATTTGTGCACACATCTGAGTATGTACATCCTGTTAGGTTTCTGTGTGTTCTTATTATTCCACTTTCTTCCATAATGGAGTCCTATGCCAATTTAGAACCTTATGGTAAAAACTTGTGAAATTTAGCACACTTATTGGGTGCAGCCTACTGATTAATCTGACCAAGCATTAAGTATGCAAGTCAAGTGCTCTAGACCCATCAATGGTTTAAAATTGGAGTTGCATCTATAAATGTAACTGTTGACCTGTGTGCCAGATTTTTAAATTGGAATTCTTGGATAAAGCCGAGATTAACGCACCCTGTGACGTCAATTTCCACCACTGGATTTTCCGCCATTTTTGATTTTGTGAAAAGTAAAAGAAATTTACATGGTCTTCAGACCATTTCTCACAAAATGGCTCATAGCCATTTTGAAATTTCTTAACCATATGCCTGTCATAACGTTACGGATACTAACGTATCCTCGGTTCTCTGAGTGAGAAGCCGAAACGTACGAGTGGATGATGCCTATCATCTCCTGCTTTTCTGAAGTCATTTTAAACCAACCCTTTGAAAAAAGGGCAGTAAGCGCACTGACGCGCGCAGGCAACTACTTAGACAGCCCTGCGTGACGTCAGAAAGTCTATATATTGACTGCGCGCACGCTTCAGGTCCTCTTTGCCAAGCTATCATCTCCTGCTTTTCTGAAGTCATTTTAAACCAACCCTTTGAAAAAAGGGCAGTAAGCGCACTGACGCGCGCAGGCAACTACTTAGACAGCCCTGCGTGACGTCAGAAAGTCTATATATTGACTGCGCGCACGCTTCAGGTCCTCTTTGCCAAGCTCGCCAGCGTCGGCGATTGAGGCCCGAAGCGTACGTTTCGGCTTCTCACTCAGAGAACCGAGGATACGTTAGTATCCGTAACGTTCTCTTTCGTTTCGAAGCCGAAACGTACGAGTGGATCACTACAACCAAGCCTCAAGAGCCCTACACCGAGGAGCCCGAGGTGGGAGGATCCATGGGACCGCCGCCGGGCCCAGAGAGAACACTCTCTGCTACACCCGGCCTGGTGACGTCCAATGCGTAAAAACGCGCGAAGGTGTTGCCTGAGGCCCACGAAGCGCTCAAGCAGATATCCTTCAGGGGGACGCCCTTCCAGAAGGCCCAAGAAGCCACCACTCCACGGGTGGAGTGCGCCCTGACATGAACAGGTGGAGGAACACCCGCCGCCTCATATGCCAGACGTATGGCTTCTGTAAGCCAATGCGACATGCGTTGGGTAGACAAGGCCTGACCCTTGGCACACTCGCCATGGCAGACGAACAACTGGTTCGTCTTCCTGATGCTCTGCGTACGCGTCAAATAGGCACGAAGCGCTCTGACTGGGCACAGAGTAACGGGCACAGAACTGCCCGTCTCAGGAAGGGCTGCGAGCTCAATGACCCTCGAACGAGGGTCAGTAGACAGCACTTTCGGGCGAGAAAAGGGATTTGGTCGCAGCGTGACCCGCGCGTCACCTTGCGTGAACTCAAGACAGTCAGGACTGACCGACAAGGCAGTCAGATCGCTGACGCGCTTCACCGAGACCAGGGCGAGCAGAAGCGCAGTCTTAAGGGAAAGCATCTTTAGACTGGCACTCGACAGAGGGTCAAAGGGCGTAAGGGCCAGTCCACGTAGGACGGTGGCCAGGTCCCAAGTAGGGACCGAAGGGGAGGCAGAGGGGCGGAGCCGTCTGATGCCCTTCATGAAGCGCGACGCAAGGGGGTGAGCGCCTGGGGAAACGCCAGCATAGCCAACATGGCATGCTGAGATGGCTGCGAGGTACACCTTCAAAGTAGAGGGTGTACGACCCTGATCAAATAGGTGTTGCAGAAAAGCAAGCACCTCGCCAATAGGGCAGACTAGAGGATCACAGCCTCTGTCTCTGCACCACGTGCTGAATACGCGCCACTTCAGTGTATACAACGACCTAGTGGACGTAGCTCTAGCAGCCTGGACGGTCTCTATCACTGCGTCTGACAGGCCGCTCTCTAGGAGACGCGCCCGTTCAGGGGCCAAGCCGTCAGTCTCCACGCTTCCGGCTTGGGGTGCCACAGCGACCCGTGAGCCTGCGACAGGAGGTCTCTCCTCAGAGGGAGAGTCCACGGCTGGCCGTCTAACAGTGAGACCAGATCTGAGAACCAGCTCTGAGATGGCCAATTGGGGGCGATCAGAATCACCCTGTGCGCCCCCGCTCTGATCCTGGCCAACACCTGACGCATCAGAGGAAGGGGGGGGAAAGCGTAGAGTAGACCGCGCGGCCACGGGTGTGCTAGCGCGTCTGACCCTAGCGGCGCATCTCGTTCCAGCGAAAACCACGCTGGGCAATGAGCGTTCTCTCTCGAGGCGAAAAGATCGACTCGTGCCCGCCCGAAGCGGGATCAAAGGCTGTGCACCACGGCTGGGCAGAGGCGCCAGTCGGTTGCACGCGGAACACCCCTGGAGAGGAGGTCCGCGCCTGTGTTGCGAACACCTGGCAAGTGCGCCGCCCTGATCGACAGGAAGTGGCGAGAGGCCCAGGTGAGCAGCTTTTACGCCAGGCGAAACAGGTACGGAGAGTGCGTGCCGCCCTGGCGATTGATATACGCCACAACAGTGGTGTTGTCTGTACGCACAAGAATGTGTTCTCCTCTGAGAAGAGGGAGAAACTCCTTCAGAGTGCAGAAGACAGCAAGGAGTTCCAACACATTGATGTGTAATCTCCTGGAGGCTGTGCCCCATATCCCCCTGGCGGGGCGACCGCAGCAAACGGCGCCCCAGCCTGTTTTGGACGCATCGGTGGTCACCGTCATGCTATAGTACCCAAGGCGCCGCCTCCGGTGAAGGAGGACGGCTTGCGCCAATGCGCGAGGGCTAGCCACATGCGTCTGGACACTAAGATCCGACGGGCGGGGTTCGAGCTGGAGGATACACCTAGCTCCGCTAAGGCGAGCTGCAGCGGGCGTAAGTGTAAGAGGCCGAGTGGGACAGCGCCGCCTGCGGCGCATAGGAGGCCCGTCAGTCTGAGACACAGCCTGGCCGAAACGCAGGCACCTAGTCTGAAGTGGCGTAGACACGCCCTGACATCCCGGAGCCTCTTCGGTGTGAGCGTCGCTCTCATCGAGCGTGAGTTCAGCCTCACGCCCAGGAACTCTACCTCCTGGGAGGGGGAGAGCATGCACTTGCTTAGGTTTACTAAGAAACCCAGACTGTGCAGGTGACGCAAGACCACGTGGGTCTGTGACGTTAGAAGCTGTCTGGAACCAGCCAGCAGCATCCAGTCGTCCAAGTAATTGAGGAGTCTGATCCCCTGAGCGCGTAGAGGAGCGATCGCCGCCTCCACGCACTTGGTGAAGCACCGAGGTGCTAGAGATAGACCGAAGGGGAGGGCTGCGTACTCGTACGCGCTGCCCTCGAAGGCGAAGCGTAGAAAACGCCTGTGCCTGGGGACTATGCCTATGTGAAAATAGGCGTCCTGAAGGTCTATGGTGACCATGTAGTCCCCCTGGCGGACCGACTCCGCCACCGTTCGCCCCGTGAGCATGCGAAAGGTGAGAGGTTTGAGCGAAACATTGAGCGCTCTGAGGTCTAGGACAGGGCGAAAAGCGCCCGACTTCTTGGGCACCAGGAAGTACGTACTGTAGCGACCTGCGCGCGCCAGCGTCGGATCTACGCGCTGAATAGCGCCCTTTCTCAGGAGATCGCAAAGCTCTTGTCTGAGCGCAGGGGCCCTGGTGGGGGGCACCACTGACTCCATGACACCTCTGTAGGGCGGGGGTGGCCACCTGAACTGCAGTTGATAGCCCTTCAACACTGTTGATAGGACCCAACGCGACGTTGTGCACATCGCCCAATTCTGCCGGAGCAGAGCGGCGGCATGAGGAGGCAGCAAGGACAAACGAAGTGCTATGCTGTCTCCGGGTGGCACTAGGGGGGCCGAGGTCAAAGACTGAGGCTGTCCGCGAAGCTGAAGAGCGTCCGACTGACAGACCAGAGACCCGACAGTGTGCGGGGGCTGGGGGCCAGTTAGCCGTGTGTGAGACCGTTGGGCGCTCACGCGTGACTGAGAGGCCGTGCGCAGTACTCGCGACGCCCGGTGGGGCGGCCGACTCAGCGCGCACGTCAGTGAAATCCGATGTCGGTGAGCTGTGCGCTTCGCCTGCGACACCCCGTAGGGCGGCCGACCTGGAGCGCGTGCCAGCGATGTAGGTGGTCGATCAGCCGCGCATTGCACCTGCGACACCCCGTAGGGCGGCCGACCTGGAGCGCGTGCCAGCGACGTAGGTGGCCGATGAGCCGCGCACTGCACCTGCGACGCCCCGTGGGGCAGCCGACTCGGAGTGCGTGTCGGCGACGACCTCGAAGAAGGGGGAGAAGCTACCCGTCTGGCCAAGGGCAGACGTGTCAGACTGAGCAGACAGTTCTGCGCGTATCTGGGCGATGAATCGACCGACAGAAGCGGCGAGAGAGGACGGGGGGGCCGCATGTCCACTGCTCAGAGGCGAAGGGGACAGCGAACGCGGAGGTCGCGACACTAGTAGAGGCCTCGGAGCCACCTGGGCGCCGTAGAGGCGAGTCATCACGCGAGGCGCATAGCGCGGAGCGTGTGTCAGCTGAACGCGTGTCGGAGACCGTGTGGGTGCCCCAGTGCGCGGTAGCGCTGCTCGTGAACGATTCAGAGGCGTCGCATGCCCACTGCCCGGAGGCGAGGGGGACAGAGGACGTGGAGAACGTGGCACAAGTGGAGGCCTCGGCGCCACGTGGGCGCCGTCTAGGTGTGTCGAAACGCGGGGCGCAGAGCGCGGGGCATGTGTCAGCTGAACGCGCGCCGGAGACCGTACCGGTGCCCCAGTGCGCGATAGCGCTGACAGAACAGAGAGCGTCCTCCGGCCTGGGCCGGGGCTCATTTTGAAACATTGCCCCAGAGGGGCTGTAGTGTGTGTGCGGAGTGCTTGTGAACAAGGCAAACTCAGCGCCCCGTGAGGGGGTGAGATCAGAGAGGACCGCCGAAGCGGGGGAGAACGCTCCGAGCTGGGGACTGCAGAGCGAGGACCCGGGCCTTTGAGAGCACACAGAGGCGTAGCAGTCAATGGATGGCGATCGCATGACATGCTCTGCCGCGCACACGCGACCCCATCAGGGTCACTGTGGCCTCTTACGCCGCTCCCGGCTAACCGGGCGGTTGGCGGGAGCTGGACGCCCGCGAGAGCGGGAGCGCTGCCAAGTGGGTTGCGACCCGGCAGCCGGCTGTGGCGCGGCTTTGGGCGCGTCCGCCTTCTTCTTTTGCGTCCTTTGAGGCGTACGAGCACGCGTCTGAGGAGCAGCGGGAGCGGTCTGTTGAGGCGGGGCACGCTTGGAAAGCACGGGTTGCAGGGCCTGAGCCGCCGACTTCGTCTTTTCCAAGCGATCGCGCTGTAGCTCCAGCGTCTGGCCAAACAGTGCATCGGCGGAGATAGGAGCATTCAGTAGATGCTTCTTCTCCTTCTCCGGCATGGAGGAGAGGTTTAGCCAGAGATGCCTGTCTAAGACGACCAGTGAGCCAAGGGAGCGCCCGTCGGCTTTAATGGCCGCCCGGATAGCCAGTGAGGTGAGGGCGGTAATTCTGCGGAGCTGATGGACGGTCAGCTCTGAGTGCTGCGTAGCCAGCTCAGCCACCAGTTCCTCCGCCAAGGAGGAGAGGAGAAAGGCGGTGTTTAGCGCCCTTATCGCCTGGCCTGTGCAAATGAAGGCCTTGGAGGCGAGCTTCTCCGTGCGTTGACACGGCTTGGAGGGGAGCTCGGGAGGCGATGTCCAGGTGGCAGCAGAGGCTGGTGCAAGGCAACCAGCGACCGCATCCTCAACGCGAGGGAGCTGCAAGAGGCCAATGGCGCCCGCCTTGTCCATTGCGTAAAACGCCGCGTGTCCCTGGATAGGGGCAATGGCGGCGTAGGGAGCCTCCCAGGAGCCCTGCGCATCAGCCACAACCGTGGGGTGAGCAGGGAGGGGGAGAGCATCTGGAGAGGGAAGCGCACCGGAGAAGCGGTCAAAACGCCCTTCCGGATAGCGCTGAGGCGGAGGCAGGCCTAGCCTGTTAGCCGCCTGAGTAGCCAAAGAAGCTAGCTCGGAAGCTAGCTGAGCGGCGTGGGTCTTGACAGCCGGAGGCATATCCTCGACGGTGGCGGCGTGAGCGGAGAGGAAGGAGGACAGCTCCTCCTCATCCACAGCCTCGATAACTGGCTCGTCATCGGTGTTGCCCTGAGGCGGCGTGGTAGCCGCGCGGGCGAAGAGCGCGCCAATGGAGCTAGTAGGACTAGCCTGGTGGGCCGCGGTTAGCTGGCTAGCTGGTAGCAAGCTAGCCGCTGAGAAGCTAACCGACGGTCGATTAGCCACTGAAGCTCGATCGATGAGCCCAACCGGGTGCGGAGACGCCGGGGAAACATCGAGAGACTGGTGGGGAACAATATCCCTAATGCCAGCGGGGGAAGAACCTGCCCCTGAAACGCTAGTGGAACCCACGAAGAATGCCGCTCTGTTGGCGATAGCTGTAAGGGTCGGAGACCGCCATTGCGCGGTCGCAATCGGTGCATCGGCGAGTAGCCATCTTGCGTCTCGTGGTACCAGAAGTCAGGGACCGGCGTGAGCACTTTGAGCAAGACGGGAAATCCCTCGAAGAGCTTTGAAAAAAGCTGTTTTGGTGGGCTTTGAAAAAAGCCGTCGGTTTAAGAATATTTGCAATAGCAAACGGAGACAATCAAAATACACACGCAGTAGCGAGGTGAAAAAGGCAAAGAGGACCTGAAGCGTGCGCGCAGTCAATATATAGACTTTCTGACGTCACGCAGGGCTGTCTAAGTAGTTGCCTGCACGCGTCAGTGCGCTTACTGCCCTTTTTTCAAAGGGTTGGTTTAAAATGACTTCAGAAAAGCAGGAGATGATAGGCATCATCCACTCGTACGTTTCGGCTTCGAAACGAAAGAGAACTGAACAACAATAGCCACTAAACAGGATGTGAGAACGTATCTCTGAAACAGTTTGACATTCCAAATTCAGACTTGGTTAAAGGCCCCATATCTAGGCCACTCACCAAACATTGACCTCTGGGAGGCGCTATTTTGTGAAAATTGTTTATAGTTCCATAATGGTTACATGTGTTAAAACCAAATTTGATACATAGACTAATTATTCCATTCTGAATGGAACAATGATTTTGTGAACTTTGGCCTCCAGGGGATGCAGTTTTAGGCCATATTGAATTTTACCGAAAGTGAATTTCTTTGACTCTTTCACTACCACTACCTTTGACTAATATTAAACTCTTATCTCAGTCATTTAATGGACCATTCACACATGCTATATCTTGATTATTTCAGGACAGATCTGAAAATTGGCACACATGGTCAATGGACCATTCAGGAGCCATTGCAGATGCTTCCAAGGAGCATCAAGGGTCTTTAGGTTACCAGGTTCAGTGCACAATGTGTTCAGAGCACTTTTTCTCTCCATACATTACAGTAAAAACTGCAGCTACCTTCAGTCTGCTCACAGAGCCACCAACCTGTGGGAAAAACAATCTTCCCTCTTAGGAGCAACACATCCATATCTCTTAGGCCATCTCTGGTGTTAAGAGAGCAGAGACTCCCCTAGGGTTATATTGGCAGGGTCGTAGCATCTCATACTGCTGCTGGGAAAGCTAGACCTGCAATCTGGAGCCTACAGGATCTACGTTTCTGTCTCTGTTTATCAGACATCAGCTATAAATAATATAAACTCTGACAGTTGTACAAATAACTCCCTGGCAACCCCTTGATATTAACTGACCTAAATGACTTTTTATAAAATTTCTTAAGAATATTTACGTATCTCTTGTGTGTGTGTGTGTGTGTGTGTGTGTGTGTGTGTGTGAGTATGTGTGTATTGAGAGTGCAGTATGTGTACATGTGTGTGTGTGTGTGTGTGTGTGAGTGTGTGTGTGTGTGTGTGTGTGTGTGTTACGTGTCCCTCATGTGCCCGTGTATTTTTTTTCCATCTGCAGATCACTGTCTCCCTATGGATTAGTTTGTGAAATGTCAGTGGAAGGAAATCCAAATCACTCCATCAATTATTTGTTACGGAGTAATATTTGATGCACGCTTGCCAGTATGCAAAAAATACTTCATGCTCAATGTGGGCTCATACACTGTGTGTTTGTGTGTGTGTGTGTATCCATGTGTGATGCATGTGTACTTTATGTGTAAATTTGAGTGAGTGTGTGTGCATGTGTGTGTGTGGACAGGCATGTTTAAGATAGCAAGCAGTTTAAGAAAATGACTGGGAAAAAAGTACAAAATAAAGAGAAAAAAGAAAGAGAGAGAGAGAGAAAGAATAACAGACAGATAGTAGGCCATCCCTCTGGTAACCCAAGCCTCTGGCCTTCTGCTGGATTGGGCGGGGTTAGGTTTCCGTCAAAGATCAGAAGTTCCATTGTGTTTTTGGCGCGGTCTCTCTCTTTCTTCCTCCCTCCTCTCTCCTCCTCTCCTTTCCCTCCTGTATACTCTTTAACCATTCTAACATCATCCCTCTCTCCCTATCACTTGTTTTCATACAGGCTAGTCTTTCCTTACCCGGCCCACTTCTGAGACTACTTTCCGGATGCAAACAGCATTTGGTCCTCTTGCTGCTGGGTTCTTTCTTTCTACCTGGAGCTTCTACAAAGTCTCTGTTTCATTGCCCTCTATTTCTATTTGAATTAGTCTACTTCTACAGCAGTCCATATCCATATCTAGCTATCTAACTAGTGAAAAGAAATAATTGCATTGATCAGGATCATTGACTTTTTGATTTGCCTATTGCAAACTGAAACTAAACCACATCAGCAGTCAGGGAATATGTATTTACATGTATTTCTTAGAATTGAGAAGAACCAGGAACAGAATCCTTCAGTCCAGTGACTATAGAAATATGCAGTTTACTTACAGTACTGTGTTCTTATAAGCTGATTTCTAATAAGCTGTGCATACATAAGGCCTATTAGTTTTTGCAAGCATACAACACAAACAGTGCAAATTCATCAATCGTTTTTTCCCCCCAGTGTGTGTGTCCAAATGTGTCCTCCTAGTCTATTGGAGCAGCCATGCACACCACAGCATTCCCAGCATTGTATGGAGCAATACATGATTTAAAGTAATTGAAGAGAGATAGATAGATGTCAAAAGCAATGGGGAGCATCACACATTAATATATAATTTGTATTTTGTACTGACCTACAGTTGTGTATACAAAGCTTTACACCAAACCAAACAAATCAAGGCCATGTTTTATCATATTGGCTATAAAGCACAGATTTAAAACAATCTGAGTAAATGAAGTATTTTTAAGGGAGAAATGTGGCATTGAATGAACCCCGAAAGAAATGACATGAATGTTTTGCTCTTCTGCAGCGTCTCTTCCTGTTGAGGGGGCTATTCGAACACTTGTGCGCACCTATCAGGAGTCTGCAGGAAGGGATGGCCTGCTTAATAAGGCTGAATTCCGTAAACTGATTCAGAAACATTTAAGATGTTACCTGACTGTAAGAGGCTTTTTCATCACATTCATTCAACTGCACCATCAGTCAGTGCAACAGTACAGATACTGACCCACACCAATGCTATGATCTCTTTTCCCTCGATTTGTCTCTCCCATAGGGCACACAGTATGCTGAAGCAGTGGAAGAATTAAGGCGCAAGGTGGACAGAAACTGTGATGGGAAGATCACCTTTGATGAGTTCATGGATCTGATTTACATAATAGCCTCAGCAAAAAGCAGGTTGAGGTAGATTCTTTTAGGCAAATGACAGACAGTATACATGATTGATATGATTTTGATATTTCTGTATACACATTAAAAGTAACCATTATAGACAGTGTAAATGCATCGGTTGTGGGTTTGTGATTCATTTACGAGACTGCACTGTAGGTTACATTTTAGAATAGCAACAGTAAGGACAGTTGTGTAGGCACAAAAGTTTCAAACTTTAAAAAAATCAATTCATTAAATCTTCACTCACCAGTGTAATTTGCCTTCTGATCAGGGTCGGAGCCAGAGGGGGAGTGGGGGGATTAGCATTTGCCACCCCCCCCCCCCCAGGTGCCCCCCCTGTCGCAGCACAGCATTCTGCCTCAAGTCTTGTTGAGAAGAGTTTGCTTAATTCTGTAATCGGTAAAATCTCCTAACTGCCATGTTCCTCCTATGTAGTAGTTGGCGCTCTGTATCAACAACAAATATAATTCAGCCACAGAAATATTATCTCCTTGCGTGTTTAAGATGTACTATACAAGATTTTTATCGCAATTTATTGTGTTTGTTGAAAATTATTTGTTATATACATATATACGTATGTTATTACACTTATCATGTAGGTCTTGTATTGCCAACTGTAAGGCATGAAATATAAATGCATTATTTATCATTCTTATAAGAAATGAAATGTTGTTACATTAGCCAAATTTAGACAGAAGATAAGTGGATAAGATTTTCAAACCAAAACAATATTTTCTGGCATGTTACAGAGGCCAGATAGAGATATTTGGGTAACTAAGACAGCCTTCACCAACAACCCTTCTGACACACTGGCACCAATCTGTTGTCAATGTGTGTGTTGCATCACATCCTAAATATAGCACAGGTCTATGCATGGCAGAGTTCCACCTAGTTTATGGAAACTCTAAACGAATGCTAGGACTAAAAGGTTCCACCCATCAATCCCTCTGACCAACCCATCCATCCATCCATCCATCCATCTGTCCCAGTTTGTTGTGTGAAACGCAATACTCCCAGACGCAAAAGGTTGAAAAACAACACGAGGTTAATGTGAGGCATTAACTAATCGTCTGTATATTAGCATCATCACTGTCTGTATTTCAGCTTCATTGCGATATCCACAAAGTTTGTCTATGCACCTGTGGAAATGTTTGTGTGTTAGCATGCATGTATGTGTACATTCACCTTTGTGGCTTCCCCAAGGGTACATTTAAAGGTCCCTGTCAGGTGTTGTGTGTGGACACCATTCAATTAGCACGGGATTAACACCTACAGTATCAGGTGTGTGCTCTGCCTGTTAGTAAAAACACCCTGGACACACACACACACACAGACACACACATACACATAGACTAACTCAAGTAGAGAAAACCTATGGACTCTTCTGATAACCTTGCCAAGTTACAAAATGTAAAGGGTAGTGGAATTTTTACCTTCACCTTCATATTATCATCTGAAAATGAATAATGGTCAAGTGCACTTTTGAGGGGGGGGGGGGGGGGGGGGGGGAAGAATCCATAACCACATCCATAAATAACTAACCCCCTCTCTTATCTTTTTGAATAAATTGATGTAATAATTTGAAGTACATCCTTTTGTAGATGTTAATGTAAGTGCAGCAAAAAAGCCTAAATATACCTTTAAGTTCAGCTGCCAATAATGACCCCTTTGCCTGTGTGTGTGGATCTGTCTACATTACAGCGACAGGTATGTCACGAGGCACAAGATCCTCTCTAGGCCACTGACCTTGCATGTTGTGGTTGGTTGATGCTATCTATCAAACACCATTTTAGCCTATGCCTAAACAACTTGTACTCACCTTACTGTGTGTGTGTATGTGTGTGTGTGTGTGTGTGTGTGTGTCTAAGCCAATGAGAAAAGTCTAAAGTAAAACTGTAGGTAACTGGATTAAAGTTTTATTTATTATTGTTTTACTTATTCATGGCGGTCATGGTGTCAGGGCTACCAGATCCATGAGTTTAATCATTAAAGAAAAGCAGATGTACTACACCCAAACTACAACACACGCACTTTCCTGAAACATTCATGCAAAAGACCAGCAAAAGAATTCCATGAGTGTACTGACAACAGACCAGACAAATGAGACATTACAGATTTGATCCACCTATACCATCAGCCTTACCTACAACATATACAGTATGTTAGAAAGACTAAAGAGATAAAAATGTCATTTGTTAGAACACTTTTGTTCTTTAACATGAAGTTAGAGCATGTTATAAGTAAACACTTTTACTGTTTAGAGAGAGAACGAAAAGCGGTAACTGAGAAGACGCCCTATTGTCTGTGGACTACTGGCCTCTACGCAGTAATGCACACATACACAAACACATAGTACAAAAAAAACAGAGTCTCTCCTTACTCATCTCACACACACACACTGAACGGTGTCATTATCGAATTATGGCTTCAATGGCATGAAGTTGTCTGACTCTTAACATGAAGTGCTACATTGTTTTAATACAATACAGTGTTATTGTTGGCAGACAATACATGTGATTGTGTGTATCTGTGTTTGTGTGTGTGTGTGTGTGTGTGTATCTCCATATGTCTGATGACCAAGTACAATATAACTATGTTTGTTACAACAAACAACAAAGAGTGGCTGATACTCTGCAAGGTACAGTATTCACACCAATGTGGATAGCATCTGCTTATCTGTAAATATTTTAGTTTCGCTAAGTCAACAAAAAGAAAATGAAGTACAAAAGACAACAGGTGGGCAGGGAACAGATGGATGGATGGATGGATGGATGGATGAATGGAGAGAAGGGAGACATGGTTAGGAGAATGGACTGATGGAAGAGAGGATGCAAGAACAGATGAAGAGAAAGAGAGCAGAGGGAGGGATGAGTTGTGGTGGGAGGAGAGAGAGTGGTATATAAGTTGAGGCCCTTCTCCCCTCTCCTCATCACCCTTTGTGTCTCTCTCTCTCCAGCACTCTCCTTCTCTAAGGAACACAGAAAGAACCCACCACCAACCTCCAGGTAAGGAGCAGAGGGACACCTGTGGATATTTGCAAGGGAGGGATGAAAAGATGCAGGAAAATACTGTAGAGTTCAGCTGACTGAGTTCAGCAACAAGGTGAACAACCTCAAGTGGACATAGAACTTTAGAACAACACTGGGCTGGGTAAATCCAAAACTGTACAGAACCCAGGAAAAGTCACATAGATCAGACTCGAAGGTCCATTTCAGGACCATTTTTTATAGTCGCAGAAAGAACAAATTCTCAACATCTACTATTTTTCGTATCTGAGGCTCTGTCATGTTAGTCTGTCTTTGTGCCTCTTCTAGAAAATGTGGATGAGTAATACATCTGTCTTTCATGAGAGGTGATTAAGCAATCATTAGAACAACATAGTTTGAGACACTGGGTTGTGATCTTGTGGTGCTCTTTCCCACATGTGCAACCCTCTTCATGTCCTTCCATCTCAATCAACCATGCTTGTCTCTATATATCTGTTTGCCATGAACTGCACTGGTGTCTCCTTTCTTCCCATGTCTTTCTTACCCCACTCTCACCTTCAGCATGCTCCCCAGGTCCCGCCACTGCTGAGTAAACTAAGTGGCACCTCTCTAAAGCATGCACGACAAGTGTGTGAGTGAGTGTGAGGTTACCTTTACTTCCTGCCCTGATCTGAGAGGGAGGGTTTCACCTGTCTGATGTTTCACTCTTATTAGATTGAGTGTGTCAGGTTTAACTGTTAATGTGATGGGACTAGAGGGAACGAACCCGTTTAGCATTCCCTTTTCCTGCATTGATTAATTTAGATATATGTTGACGTTTGGGCATTTTTCTTCTTGAAATGGGATAAGAAATTGCATTTTGTTACAGGAAAACTGCAGGTTATTCTACAGAAATGTAATATTATGCCCATAAGAATGCATTGTGGAGTACATCGCAGTAAATTGCAGTATTTTCTTTTTTTTTTTGTATTTTATATTATTTATTTTGTGTCCAGTTCTGTCGTAAACAGCAGTAATCTTGTAAAGAATTGCCGTACAACAAATGATTTCACAAACACACACACACACACACACTACATTTAATCAACAAACACTTACAGTGGCCTTACCCTGCAGAATGAGCGTCTTCAACTCCGAGAATGCCTCCACCCTGGAGAACGCCATGCAGCTTATGATCCAGACATTCCACAAGTATTCTGGCAACGAGGGAGACAAGTATACCCTCAGCAAAGCCGAGCTCAAAGAGATGCTCACGACAGAACTCGGCAACTACCTTGGGGTAAGGAGAGATAGGGATATAGTAACGATCGTGTTTTTAGTCTAGCGTTATTATTAAATACACCGTATTGTTTGTTGAACCCTGACAGAACGCACAGGACAAAGATGCCGTGGAAAAGGTGATGGGCGACTTGGACTCGAATAACGACGGCGAGGTCGACTTCACTGAATTCATCATTCTTGTCGGGGCACTTACCGTGGCCTGCAATGACTTCTTCTTGGAGTACCACCAAGACGACAAGAAAGCACCCAAGAAGGAGTAAACAAAAAAACATCCACCTCTGTATTCTAAGGCAGTGGTTCCCAACCTATGGGTCGCCAAATTTCCACGGAGGGTCGCGAAGCCCTCTTGATTTTAAGGGGTTTAATTTTAATACCATATATAGCCCATGTTGAATAAATGACAAAGCATTTAATTAATATATGCATCGAAGCAACAAAATGTAAGTGCTACATTAAACATTTATTCTGTTTTTGAACAAAGACAAATTGAGGAATAAAATGAAATGAGTTTTCGCAGGAAGCGTATCACGAGACTCCTTCTCGTGCGGGCGCTGTTGCCTAGCGAGGGGGGGGGGGGGTTCACCAAAGCTTACAATGATAAAAATATGGGTCCCTGAAGAAAAAGGTTGGGAACCACTGTTCTACGGCAACATGACCATTTCGAAGAAAATGGGGAGGAGATGGAGAGAGAAAAGAATAGCGACGTGCATCCAATATCAACACCAGGTTTTCAATCCTTCCACGGTTTTGTCACAGCAGTTCACAATATACTGGCATTGGCTGTATGTTATGCCAAGAGATAACGTTTCAAAGGCGTAAATCACTGAAAAACCGGGTTGTTTTAAGAATGAATGTGTTTGGGACGTTTCAGTGATGGTCATTGTTGAAAATGTGAATAATTTCTCTTTCTTTCATCCGTTTTTTAACCTATTTGTTTATTTAAGCAATTTATCTTAAAATAAATAAAATGTGAATGTTATAAGCAAATGCTGTCTGCTTCTTTCATTTTCAAGGTTATAAATGCAGGCCTTGACCTTCCTGTGTTCTAGCACTAGATGGCGATGTTGAGCTATTGAACTAGCACTTCAATTGACAAACATCCATGCTGGAACAACTATAGCTTGCTGAGGTGTCTACTCTTAACGAGAGTTCATGGGCTAATTACTTCTGTTTGTTGAAGTGAACATTGTTGTAATGAAGATGCTTGTAAGGATGTTCACCTGTTTTGTTGAATCAATTTCATGAGTACTTGTCACATAGAGATATTAGTCTACCTTTACTTTGAAGTTAATGTTGAGCATTTGCCCTTGATCAAGAATATCCACCAAACAGAAAAGCTACATTTTTCTTGCACGCGGCACATAAAACACATAAAAAGAAACAGGAAGTGATACTGATAATCTCTACTTTTTATTTGATTGGCTAAGCAGTTGTGAGGGCAGAGGTAAAGGGGGAATTGTTCGTCCTTTTATTGTCTAATGTTAGTCACAGTCAAAAGACAGGAAGGAATACAGGATAAGAGGAAGATGGGAAAGGAGAAGGATGGAAAAGACAGATAAAAGGATGTAGTGTGCTCTCAAAGCTTCTCCTATGGATGAATGAAAACCAAAATGTTTTTTATTTTGCATCCCACACCCTCTTTCACCCCGTATGACACTGACTGTAGCCTATGCCAAGCAACTCTAAGACACACCGTATCTCCCCCAGTGATTTCATGCATGGTTTGATTGAAGAGCAGTCATGGCCTAGTTTGGTAGACAAGACTTTTGTCTTACAAAGAGTCTGGGAGCTCTTGATAGTCATATGTCTACTCTGAGGTGGGTAAGGCCTTCCTTTGAACTTTAAACCCTATTAGGTCTGCGTTCGATTTCTCTGCTGTTAGAAGACAAAACAAATCAACGTAAAACAAAAGCCTTTGGAGAGTTCTCTGACTAGTACTGTAATACTATGCAATACTGAGTGAAGGTATTAGCCCCTAGGCACTAGGGACCATGGCACGGTGTATACCCTGAAGCAGCCAGTGTTTGGTAGCTTGTTCTGTGATTGCTGATTAAACTGCAGGAAGAGGCAGTGAAGTAATGTGGCACTGTACTCACGAAACTGCCCCCACAGAGGGCAGAGGGGTATATGCAGCCATCTCTCAGCCAAAGCTTCTGCTCGTGCTTGAGTGGAGTGTTAATATTTACTAGACTTTAGTCTTAGTTTTCACTAAGACTTGTGTCAGTAAGTCTTTATTTAGAATTTTCTTTTCATTTTGCTTTGTAGGGTAGCTGGAGTTGTCTGATGTGCAATAACGTGAGGGTCAAAGCCTTAAAGTCTGCATGTCCACTGGACCAAGAACCACATGTAGTTTGTTGGACAAATCACAATAACAAGACACTTAATATACCCCTTGAATGGCTGAAGCATCACCTACTAAAACCCTTGATTTGCCATGCACTTGACCCCTCTGCAGTTTGCTTACCAGGAGAACATGGGAGTGAATGATGTCATTCTTTATCTACAACACAGGGTGTATGCTCACTTGGACAAAGGAAGCAATGCTGTGAGACTTGTACTGGCTATATAAGCCATTTCTCCAGTTTGCTACATTGTCTGTGTGGTCATATACATCACAGTTTCTTTTTCTATGGACAGTTTACATTTCTTTTACTCTTTTAGGCCTACTTTTGCCTCTGTAGGCTATAGTTATGTAATGATTATTTTATTTTTATATATATTGTGTAGCTTGGTGAAGAAGATTTAGATATTTATTCTACATTGCTGTATGATAACATTTCTGCTCCATTGACAATTTACAATATAACTTTACTGTAATGGCACATTAATATCTTGTTTGTGTTTTTGTACTCTGTGTGCGTGGATGCCACATGTCTGTGTGTCTGAATGCTACCGGACACCTTTATTTCCTCCATCTCTGTCTTTTTCTTTCTCTACCTTTAGACTTAAGGGTGAAAAGCTAGGCAGAGAAAAGAGAGGTGGACAAGTGCATGATGAGGGTGGTGAACAGAAACAGACAACTATCAGCTGTGTTGGAGCCAAGGGTCACAGAATCACTAATCCTATATCCAGTATACTTTCATTTCATAATACACTTTAACCAAGTAAATAAGTACATTTTTAACCCAAATGTTTGTTATGTGCACCTTGACTGAATTTGCTTTTGTGCGATAATGACTTTGATCAGTTAAAAGCAAACTACAAGCAGAATGCATAACGTCCAGAGGGCAGCTGGGTGAGGTGGGTTAAGGAATATGGTCAAAACCACATGCAGCGCTCCTGAGCTCTGTCACTATGGCAACACTCTCTCCCATGGTCCTCTGTTACATGTGAAAGCACACAACAATGGGTAACATTAATGTAATATAACAACACTACAACAGTGTGTGTGTGTGTGTGTGTTTGTGTATGTGTGTGTGTGCTAGAAGATCAACACACCCACCCACCAACACACACACACACACTGCCACTGTTCGTTGCTAAAAGTACTGGAGTACAGGGGAATACCAACAGAATGCAGTGAGATAGGAGGACGAAAGGCCAAGGAACAGAAGACGAAGAAAGGAGAAGAAGAGGAAACCTATAAATAAAAGAAGCAGGGAAACAGGAGGCAAAGGGTGGCCCGGGCAGCTCTGTTTCAATGGCATCAGCCTGTGAGGTAACACAGCCTCACACTGTAACTCTTTCCTCGCAGCCATTTTGGCTCTGAGCCTCCAAGTCTCTCTGAGGAAAGGGGATATGTTCATCTGCTCCAGTTACTGCAGGTTTCCATAGTCTCTAAGCACACACTTCCAAAACAACTGTTTCCAAACAGGGATTTAATCTCTTAGACCTCGCTTCATATTTGAGCTGCTTCATCCATTATTGCCATTCCCATTTGCCATCTTCTTCAACAAAACTCTCTTGTCGTTTCCCCCCAATTTGAACCCTGTCTAGTGTTCCATTGCCATCCTTTGTGAAGTGCTCAAGTACAAGTGGCTCTGTGTGTATTATAACTGGTGAGGTACACTAATGATCACATTCCTGTTATGCTTTTTATAATCAATACAATACTGCATCAAAACCACACTACAGACACCCTTTCCCTCTGTGTTTATCAAGAAATAATATGGATCCTATACACGTCAGACACAATAGTGCAATATGGTACTAGTCTATTGTAAAATACTGTATACTTAGCCAGTTGTTAGTAGTGATTTTAAGAGAAATTAAAAGCAAAATATAATAGGTACATTTTCTTATTGAGTCTTTGTGATTGGCTCTCCTATAAGCCAATCATGAGTCTTCAGTCAAAGCCTGAAATCCAGCAGTGCTCCAGCAATTGGGTAGTTAGTTGGTGGGTGGGGTCTGCTTGCAGTATGCTGACTGACCAGAAGGACAAAGTAAACAAGTGTGCCCTCTCTCCCTGATTGGCTTGTGCTGTCTGTCACTCAAAGGGAGGAGAGAGGAAATCAGAGGGGGGGGTTGTCTTTCAGAGCTGTCTGCTTCTCTCCACAGTTTTGTTCAAAAGCAGTTTTCATATGAAGGAAGTTTGCATATGAGCCCAGCATGGAGTGTGCGACAGTCAGGCCTATTGGTTTTAAAAAGATCAAAAAGTCAGAACTTCCCCACACCCTCACGCTCGGGCCCTCCCTTCTCCCTTTGTCCTTCCCGTCACCCCATTGGTGGCGGGTGGTGTCCTTCAGCGTAGAGGGGCACATGATTGGTCAGCCAGGCGTGTGAGTGAGGGTCTTGGCGGTGCTGTTCTGGAAGAGTGGCTGCAGGAACATGCCCACCGTGCCGAACACGCACACGAACACAAAGATCCACAAGAAGAGGCGGTCAATCACCATGGCAACGTACTTCCAGTCTTCACTTACCTGTACGTGGGAGAGAAAGAGGGAGAGGAGAAAGAAAGAAAAACAGGGGGTTGTAAGTTGTCAGAGTGAGAGCAAATAGAAGAACAGTCAAAAAAGTGACAGAAGAAAAGATTTTTTTTTAAGGGAAGGAACGAGGGAAAAACAAGAAGACATGTTGTTAATATTTGTTGAAGCGAGAAGTGAAAGATAGTGTGTGTGTGTGTGCATGTGTGTGTGCGTGTGTGTGTGTGTGTGTGTGTGTGTGTGTGTCTGTGTGAGAGGGGCGTGATGGAAATGTAAAGATGAAACAAAATGAAACAGCCCAGAAAGCACAGGGATTAGCAGAGTAAAGAGGAGGGTGGTAGTGAGTTAGTCAGAGAGAGAGAGAGAGAGAGAAAGAAAGAGGGGACAAGATGCAGAAAGAGAAGGATGAGGAAGAGAAGGAAAAAGAGGTGACAGGAGGTTAATATGTGCAGAGACTCCATTCCGCCACAGCGCTCTGATGAGGGGAGACAACGGGGGAGTCGCTCCATAACCCTAGACGATGAGAGGAAAGGGGGGTCGGCATGGTAACGAGCCATGGACAGAATTACTGAGGGTTGTTAATCTCTCCTACAGGGAGCCAGAAGCTTGAGCTTCCAGGAATGGCACAGGACAGCATCTCCCCTTCTCTCTCTCTCTGTCTCTCTCTTTGTAATTCTGGCCAAACATGAAGTCATGGGGCACCACTCACTGCCACTGACAACACACTTCTGTGCATACAACAAGTGTAGATAATTAGACCGCCACACACACAAACTTATATAGCTTGTCATTAGCGATCACTAAGTCTGATTGTTCAGTTGCTATGATTAAGGCTAATAAAGTAGATGCGCGCATACACACACACACTCACACACAGACAGACACATAAACACACACACAACCACACAGGCCTCTATTGTAATGTATTATTCAGAGTTGAACGCACAGACACAACTTCTATCTTCTATCTCATTAATAATGATACTACGTAATGAGACACACACACAGACACACATGCACAAACATTCACACACACACTCTTAGATAAACACACACACACACACACACACACACCAACACAGACAGATAGACACACAGACCCACACACACACTGAATCTCATTATTTCTGTAATGAGAGACTTATACACACACCGCATGGAGGAACTTATCTCTGTAATGAGAGACCACGCACGGAAATTTGCACACATTTCAGTGGCCCTCTTTAACTCTGTAGATTATTTCATGTCGGCTTTCTCTTTAGATAATGCTACCTGTAAAGAAAATGGCTCATTTTGGGGGATTATCTCTCTCGGACAGGACAGGAATGATTTCATCCTGAATGTTATACGTTGAAGATTCCTTTATGGTCTCTTTAAAGCAAATGCTATGATGCTGTTAAGGAAGGCAGACATTGGATCTCTTTCCAAACTCTCTGAGGAGATAAATAAAGGAAATGCCTTCTGGTCTATACTGTCAAACAAAGAGAGCTTTCAACGTTACTATAATATGGGCTTCCTGAATTGTGTGTGTGTGTGTGTGTGTGTGTGTTTGTATGTGTGTGCAAATGTCATTCCACAATGGTGACCTCCACGCAGAATGTAACTCTTTACTTAGTACTGTATGTAGTACAGCATTTTTGATGGGAATGTCATCATATCTAACAAACATTCCTCTAAAAAATATAATACAATTTATATATCACATTCATTTTCCAACTTACATCTCTAATTTCCTCATTCTTTGTTGTGGCTGCCCATCACTCTTTACAAAATCACAAGCAGCCCTGAGCATTTTAAATCCATAAGCTTTCACTACGCTGTGATTGACATTGGATAAAAGCATCCACAAAATCGATGTTTTTCAAACCTGTCCCTGGGGACAGACCGCTCCAGCATGTCCGCTGAGATGAGATAATGACAGGGGCTCATATCTGCTAAATCAGGCATGTTTGGATCAATCAGTAGAGTGGAGCTGAAGAGCCTGAACCTGTTGGAGTTTTAGTCTCTATATTTGCCTGAGCCCCCTCAGCATGGGACCTAGCGCTGGGTGACAGGAAACACAAGGCTAACAGAACAGGAGGAGCAGATTCGCATGGTCTGTTTCTGCAGCTTCGTTCAGTTTGAGCATAAACAAAAAAACGAGAGACAAACCACATTGATTCAGCTGAGGACTGAGGACTACAACTGAGGAGATCTGATTGTCTTCCTCTGTTAAGCTCACAGAGCATTTGCGGTGACCGCCAGACCTCGCATCCCCCCCCCCAACCCCCAGAGGAAGAGTGTGGCTCGGGCTTCATAGCAGCTGTATATTTAACAAGGTGTAAATATTTGAAGAGCAGAGTTGCGAAATGCCTCTTGACTCCACTCCACTGAGTTGTGGTCAGTTTTTAATGGTCTTCTCTTCATTTTTTTTGAGCATGTTTTTATTTTGACAGACATCAGAGCGGCTTTTAAAAGGCAGGCTAGGGTAAGATGAGAGGGGGTGAGGGCATCTCATTTCACATGGTCAAGGCCACATTAGGCAGACAGGGATGAAACAAGGCCATGTAAATCCCTCTCAGCCTTGGAAATAGTCCTACTGATAATGGATGGAGGGGAAAGTGAATGACTATTTCAAATAAATATTGTGTGTTGTACTTTTAGCAGAACTGTCATTATTAGCTCTTTGTAATTTTTAATGCTTTGTTTGGGGCGATTATATGTATTTTTTGTGTATATACATTTTCTGTGTAATTGTTGCAAGTATAAAAAGAATGTTTGTGCTTGAAAAGTGTGTGAAGTGTGTGTGAAAGGAAATAATTGCGAACTCAGACAAACTGAAATGGATATGGCTCCTCGGTGATGTGGCCTGAGGTGACAAAACATGTGAAAGAAAGAGGAGAGGAGGGTGTGTGTCTGTGTGAAAGAGAGAAATAGAGGGTTTGCTTGTGTGTGTGTGTGTGTGTGTGAGTGTGAGTGAGTGTGTGTGTGTGTGTGTGTGTTGGGCGGGCGGGAGGATGGGCGATGACTCACGCTGCGGTCATCGTCCTCGCTCTTCATGTGGTTGGCGATGAAGCGCACTCCGTCCACCGCCTCCTCCAGTCCCGGGCAGGCCTGGCCCAGCAGCGCCTGAGTGAGAGCGGTCGGGGGCTGCTTGCCCCGCGTCAGTGCCGATGTCTGCAGGGGCACTGCGCCTCCTCCAACTCCTCCTCCTCCTACTCCTCCTCCTCCACCTCCTCCGCTGCCCTCCCGGCTGCCCTCCCGGCTGCCTGCCCCCTCCCTCAGTCCGTTTACCCCATCGGGTGACTCTCCACCCGCCCCTCCTCCACTCATCTCGCCCCCAAACTGCTTGACTGAGGCATGGTTGACATAGCAAGTGCATGCCTCACTGTTGCTCTCCTTCCCGAATCCTCCCACTCCCCCTCCCCCTCCACCTGTCGTCGTTGCCGACGACCCACCCGTTGCCATAGTGACAGCTGCCCCTCCAACTTCCCCTCCAACTCCTCCTCCTCCTCCGTTCCCGCCTGTCCCAAAACCCAGCCCCGCCAGGATCCCGAGGCCCCGTCCCGCCATCGATCCGCCGGCGGCCGCAGCCTGGCGTCGCTCGTTGGCATGGCGACGGTGGCGGAGCTTCTGCCGCTCGCTGCTGTTACGCGGTTGCCGCATGAAGAGCAGGGCGGGCAGCTTGTCGAGGAACACCAGCTTGACCCACGGCGGCATGGTGTGTGTGGTGGGGGAGCGGTGGTGCACGTTGAGCACACACACGCTCGTCACGATGGAGAAGGTCACCAGGACCATGGTGAACATCAGGTACTTCCCAACCAGTGGGACATCCAGCGAGGTGGGCGGCACGATCTTGGAGATCAGCAGCAGGAACACGGTGAGGGCCAGGAGGACCGAGATGCAGAGGGTCATCTTCTCGCCACAGTCAGATGGCAGGTAGAACACCAGGATTGCTAGCGAGGTGATGAGCACGCAGGGGATGATGAGGTTGATGGTGTAGAAGAGCGGCTTGCGGCGTATGATGAAGTCGTAAGTGATGTCCACGTAGTTGGCGTCCTGCGGGTTCTCGTTTCGCCGGCCGGGGAGTGCGATGATGTCCCACTCACCGCTGGGGGTGAAGTCGTCCATGCTGGCCACGTCCGTGCGCAGGACCAGGTCCACCTCTGAGCGGTCGTATGTCCACGAGCGGAAGGTGAGCGTGCAGTTCTGCTGGTCGAACGGGAAGTGCTTGACCTCGATCTTGCAGGCACTCTTGAAAATGGCCGGCGGGAGCCAGAAGACACTGCCATCATAGGAGACCACCGCGTTGGAGTAGAAAGATACTTCATACATGCCATCCGCACTGGCAATAGTGAGAGCAAGGGAGGAAGAATAGAAAAAAGACAGAAAGAAAGAAAGAAGGGATGGATAGAAAGCACAGTGAGAAGACAATAAAAAAGACAATAAAAACTGATTATGAAAAGTTGTTCAATGCATTGGTACTCTGAATCCTGCTAACCATTCGAAGTGAGGGCTAAAAGCGAATCAAATGAAATCGTAAAGAACTGAATTTCAAGTAGTCAGGTCTACCCTTTCCTGATAATTAAAGGAAAATAAACTGCATGGTTTTTCAGACCTCTGTGGTTAAGCTGGGAAATCTCTGGGCATGAACACATAATTCCACACACACGCACACACACAAACACACAAGCACACAAACCCATATACACACACACACACACACACTCACACACAAGTACACACGGCGACAGCACTGTCTGCAATTCGGAAGGAGTGTGCAGTCACATTCACACACACAAATGCACACACACAATGACTGTGCTGTCTGCAATTCAAAAGTAGTGTGCAGTGTGTAATTAGGTTTGTCCTGAGTGCATTGCTGGAGATGAGGTGAGGAGAGAGATAGATTGAGATTCCGATAGGCACGGGACAGGACAGGATGGAAGATGGATAGAGACAAATCGAGGGGGAGATGGATGCTTTTGTTACGGGCAGGTAAGGCCAGGTTGGTAAGATGACACACACACACGTCAGCTCCCGTAAGACGACACACACCGGCATCCATGATGTGTCACTCACAGATGCAGAACCTGACCCATCTATTCAGTAACATGAGAGAGAGAGAGAGGGGGACAGACAGACAGACAGAAAGAGAGAGAGATAGAGGGAGGTGGACAGACAGACATTTTTTA
>JAGFZM010000050.1:206017-217036 GCA_017657215.1 Limnothrissa miodon
ACACACACACACACACACACACACACACACACACACACACACACACAATCGCTGGCATGAGTCTACCATCTGATAGATTTTAAACCTGCACCACTTGCCTCACACTTTTAGTTTTTGCAGTAATGGGGCACTTCCTAAATATGTCTGGGCATTTTTTATTCATGCTGGCTTGACTTCTGGAGACACACCCTCAGTAGTAACCCACAGACACTTACTATAGAGATGTACCGCACACAAAGACTGACCTACACTTGCCACAAACAGTGCTTCAGTGCTTGAAGTGGGCCGGAACGCAGCAGAACGCAGTTCTGGCCCGAGAATAGACAATATCACAAGACTGATGAAAGACTACCCAACCAATCGCATCAGGGAAGCAATGCAAACTGTCGCAATTTATAGGCTACTGTGAATATCATGACAGCATTGTTCACTGAAAAACTCAAGGGCCCTATGATTTCCGCGATGGTATTGCGGAATTAAACCACTGATCTCTAAAGAATAACAGGATAGGCTAACCCATTGTTAGAGCCCCATCAACAATGAAGCCAATAGAATGCTCAAGGCAGCGGCCAAATTGGGACCCGATTGGGACCATTGGGACCAACGGAATTCTTCAGCAGGCAGAGTGACAATGGTTAGAACTCAAATATGGCGGCTGCCACTGTGGCTTCAACCTTATGACGTAGATGTCCTATCCAGTTATTCTTTAGAGATCAGTGAATTCAACCAATAAAATGGAATCCATTGTAAAACACGAAATATCGTATAACTCGCAGGTATCGGTGTATGAGGTATCGGGTCGAGTCTATCTTGTACTTGCAAAACCTACAGAAGTAAGTACAGTCAAACACTCACATCAGAAACAGAGCACAGTTAACACATTGGTCGCCTTGGTGAATAACAATGCATATTTCCGTGGGTGATTAGCATGCAAAATAAAGCTATTTTTATAACGTGAAATTGGTGGTAAAGTGCTCCTCTACAGTAAAATTGCCAGTTATCTTCTCTGCTTATGCGACGCAGTGTAAGTTTCCCTTACCTTTTTATGTGAACTGAATTCTGTGGATGAGGGCCGATGGCTGTGAATGCGCTGTAGGAAGCCTACTCTAGGTAGAGACTAGGTAGCCTAGTGACTGAGTGATTCCTTCATTGGACTGAAATGCATACTTCTATCCATGCCTTTTATCAAAACCGGAAATCCAAATGAATTCCGTAAGACTAATTTTTTTTATATAACTGAGATGGCACATGCAAGCATTCAAGAAAATAAGTGTTAGTTTTAAACAGATGTGTGTGTTTAGCAATTTGGGGATTCATCTCAATTAACTGCATTTTTTTTTGATTAATCACGATTAGAAATTTTAACCTCTTAACAGACATAGGCCTATTTTAATGTGATGTTTCCCAGCAAGCTTATATATGAACATTATGGCTATTAGAAATGTAAAGATAAGTTGTCTAACTTTAGGTTATAATAATTTGCAGTGCCTTGGCAATAGGTCATTGCATTTTTGCTTTTTTTCCCCCCATGCACCCCAAAATTAGACACTTATTAGGTAACTAAATATGATTATAACGTAAAACACAGAAAAATAAAAATGGAAAAAGTGGAACGGAATTTAGGAAAAAAACTAAACGGATTTCATAGGGCTCTAGGCCCGAACCAAACACACACACAAACACAACAGAACACTTACAGTCACACTTACTCTTGTTCTGACTTTTGACCTTGAATCTATGTTCTTGGCCAGTTGTTAATATTGTTAATTTAGTCAAAGCCTATTTCACAATTTTCTTCATCTGGGCCTTTAGGCCAAAGGTTTCTTTAAGGTTGTAGAGCCTTTAGCCCTAGTCTATTGTTAGGCCTACAAGTATCACACTGGTCTGGTTCATGTTGTTTTAATGGTTTTTCAGTATTCCATTTGTGAAAGCGGAAAAAGTAGCATAGCCTATAGGTTATTGCTTGGAAGAATGATTAAGATCCTAAAGACTTGATACTTTTTCACCGCACACAAATGTCAAATGTCAGAAAATGAGAGTTCCTGCTCTCCTGCTATATTTTTTCCACTTCAAGCACTGTATATATATATAGAGAGAGATAGATAGATAGATAGATAGATAGATTCCTGTTATATTGTGGTAAGTAAAATTATGTGTCGTGCTGGTTTGTCTCACCACGCTAATAAGCTGGGCCAATGACAGCATGAACTGCACCGTCACAAGCTCAGAGCCATTGGTGGCTGGGCGGATCAATTTGTTGTAGTGGGCGGAGTTCAGCAGGTGTTCCACCAATCGCTCCTCCGTGTCTGCCCCGAGGCTGTCTGTCAAAACAAAGTGATTGGTTAGGCTGATACTGGTCCGGAAGCACCACAGAGACACCTGCAGTTTTGTTTTTCATTTATCTTCTACTGTAAGTACAAATTAATTACTATTAGATACATACATTTTTATATAAACGAAGAATGTACTGAAACAAAGACGAGATCCACTTCATCTTTATGTTCACTTTCTTTACACCGCAGAACCTTTCTGTTAGTCATTGATTTCACACATTTCTTACAGCCTTTTTCAAGGCATTTGACATTTGCCAAACTTCATTGTATTGCTAGCTTGAAAAAATGACAAAATCTTTTCAAATCAAAAGAAATATTCTTTCTAAATGTCTTTCTAAATTCTTTCTAAAAGTTCTGTGTCTGTATGTAACTCAACCCTTACTGTAATGTCCTGTGTCTGTGTGTAAATCAACCCTCCTGTACCTCCTCAACCCACAATCATTCATGCATAGGCTACTGTATAGAGTACTGTCTTTACCGTCTGTAATGGTGGGTCAAAGAGGTATAAAGTATGCTTTCTTGAAACCTATATAAAAACTGGGAAGTTACTTCACAAGCACATTATATTTGTGATGTGTGTGTTATGTTGTGACTATTAGAGTTATTATAGCAAACAAGGCATGCAATTTGAGCAGCGTGCATCTATTTAGGTGTGCTTTTAAAAATGATTTCAAAGTGAGGGATTTTTATGAGAATGCAGTATGAAAGGAAACAAGAAAACTGCAATATTTCTGAGTTGAACCAACAACCATCAACCATCAAATGAACTTGTTCTTATCCTAAAATACACTCTGGTGAGTCATTCTCTCCCTCTCTCTGTCTTTTTCTTGTCTCTCATTTCGTCTTCCTCAATAACATGTCACTTTTAAACATGGAGCATATGCCCATGTCCTCTCATAGTCATCTCTTCATGTTCCCTTGCTTGTCTTCTCTCTTTCCCTCTGTTTCAATCTCTCCTTGCTGCCCTTGTCCCCTCTCTCCATCCCTTTCTCTGTCTCTGTCCCTCACCTTGTCCTCTCTCCATCTCTTCCTCTTTTTTACTCTGTCCATCCTTTTCATTGCCAGCTGTCTGTGTCACTGCTGTATTCTTTGTAGAAAGAGCAGGAAGGTGTGTATGTGTGTGTGTGTGTGAGAGAGTGAGTGAGTGAGAGAGAGAGAGAGTGAGAGTAAGAGAAAAAATAGAGAAAAACACTCAGGCTAGGAGAGAGAATCAGTGTATTTATGTGTGTGTGTGTGTGTGTGTGAGAGAGAGAGAGAGAGAGAGAGAGAGAGAGAAGAGTGAGAGAGAAAAACCATGCATGAAAAGAAGAAGAGAATAAGTGTATTTGTGTATGTGTCTGTGTGTGCGTTTCCATGTGTCTGTGTACTGTATGTGTATGCGTGCGCATGTGTGTGTGTGTGTGTGTGTGTGTGTGTGTGTGTGTGTGCATGTTCGCGTGTGTTCACTGGACAGGAATAATGTCTTGACAGCCCGGATCAATAGAGAGACTAATCATGCACAGTAAACTCCCTCTTTTTACTGTCCTCACTCTCTCTCGCCCCCTCTTTCTTGCCCTCCCTTCTCTCTCCTCCCCTCCCTTTCTCCCTCCCTCTGGCCATGCACCTCTATTTTCTTCTCTTAGTTCTTCTCTTTCTGTCTCGCCATCCCTCCTTCATCAATCTGCTCATATCCTGGATAGTCATTGTCTTCTCTACTTGCTTGTCGCTAACTTTTTTGGAGTTATAAAACAAGTACAGAGGAGTGAGAGTGCAGTGTGTGTGTGTGTGTGTGTGTGTGTGTGTCCGACTCAGTCATCTAGTGTGTGTTGCATTGTGTAAGATTTAAATTTGCATAATCGTCTTAAGTTTTGTCTACACTTAAAACTTGTGCATAACGTGTGAATGAGTTAGTGAGTAAGTGAGTGAGTATGTGTGTATGTGTGTGTGTGTGTGCGTGTGTGTGTGTGCGTGTGTTTGTGTGTGTGTGTGTGTGTGTATGTGTGTGTGTACATGCTGCATACACTGCTCAATCTTGAGTAAAAGCTTCCCAGTGATGTGCAACAGGGAAACTCAGCTCTGCAGGGGTTCATACAGACGATGCATGCAAACATGCACACACACACACAAACACTCCCTTCTCCTCCTGCACACACACACACACACACACACACACACAATCACACAAAGTGATACTCAACAGGGAAACTCAACTGTACAGGGGTCCATACAGATGATGCACGCAAACGTTACGGATGCTAACGTATCCTCGGTTCTCTGAGTGAGAAGATGAAACGTACGAGTGGATGATGCCTATCATCTCCTAATTTTTCTGATGTCAATTTTAACCAACCCTTTGAAAAAAGGGCAGTAAGCGCTCTGACGCGCGCAGGCTACTACTTAGACAGCCCTGCGTGACGTCAGAAAGTCTATATATTGACTGCGCTTACGCTTCAGGTCCTCTTTGCCAAGCTCGCCAGCGTCGGCAACTTGAGGCCCGAAGCGTACGTTTTGGCTTCTCACTCAGAGAACCGAGGATACGTTAGTATCCGTAACGTTCTCTTTCGTTTTGAAGCCGAAACGTACGAGTGGATCACTACAACCAAGCCTCAAGAGCCCTACACCGAGGAGCCCGAGGTGGAAAGACCCACGGGACCGCCGCCGGGCCCAGAGAAAACACTCTCTGTTACGCCCGGCCTGGTGACGTCCAGTGCGTAAAAACGCATGAAGGCTCTTACGCTGATTGCAACCTCTGTCTCTGCACCATGTGCTGAACACGCGCCACTTTAGTGTATACAACGACCTAGTGGACGTAGCTCTAGCAGCCTGAACAGTCTCTACAACTGCGGGTGACAGGCCGCACTCTAGGAGACGTGCCCGTTCAGGGGCCAAGCCGTCAGTCTCCACGCCTCCGGCCTGGGGTGCCACAGCGACCCGCGGGCCTGAGATAGGAGATCAAGGCGAAAAGATCGACTCATGCCCGCCCACAGCGGGACCAGAGGCTGTGCACCACGGCTGTGCACCACGGCTGGGCAGAGGCGCCAGTCGGTTGCAGTCGGAACACCCTGGAGAGGAGTGCGCCGCCCTGATTGACAGGAAGTGGCGGGAGGCCCAGGTGAGCAGCTTGTACGCCAGGCGAAACAGGTCCGGAGAGCGCGTGCTGCCCTGGCGATTGAGATAAGCCACTACTGTGGTGTTGTCTGTACCATAGACTGTATATAATAACTGGACAGAGGATCGGCCGGGAAAATTGAAGCACCCGGAAGTCTAGTCGCCCCCTGGTGGCCGGCTGCAGTACAAGTCATAACCCCGCTCATTCCCATGTATCTCTATGGCCATGTAGACAATTTTCTGTGTTACTTTTCACCTTTAAACCGATGAATGAACCGATGAATATTTTATTTGAAAAAATACTTTTCCTAGTCCTTTAAACTGAAACAGGCTTCGTTCGGTCGAGAAATAATTTTATAGAATGTTATTATAAATGTTAGAATTAATAAAAATGAGTCATTGACTTTGATTGACAGCTGTCGCAGCAAATCACCGTGTTCCCTGTCTGTGGTGACGTTCGGGTGTAAATTTCTGTTGAGCTGCTGGTGTACTTGGTGTTTCACTGGCAATTTGTCAGTTATTTTTTATCGTTTTTTTCGTCGTATACAGTTATATTTTTAATCAGATTGACCTGTTGTGCAGTTGGTTGTACTACAGATACTCAGCACGGAGTTCGTTGCAGTTTTTTTCCGGTAAGTGAATCTTTCACGTTAACACAGCTATGATAATGTTATCTCAGTAGTTCGTCTCAAACTGTAGACCTTTCTAAGAAGACCACTGAAATGTCATGGTTTGTTGTACAGTTTAAAAGTCTCCCATTACATTGAGTAATTCGGTATTTTATTACTGAATGCTCTTGAAACGGGAGTATTTAAATTGAGGAGGGCTGTAATGTTACGTTGACGTTAGCCACGTAACGTTAGCTGATTAGCAATATTTACCGGTACCTCGGTAGGCTAATGACGGCTGGCAGCTTTACCTGAGTTGTGTCGAAGTAATTAGTCATTTCCTTATCTCTACTTGCAGTCAGTAAATGTAAGCAGCCTAAAATACGTCTTCTCAACTAATTTGTACTGTGTTCTCTTTTCCTGTGCAGATGAATTGGGCTTTCAGGAGAAGATGGACTTGTTTCATTTTACTCCACCACCATCCTCCACAAGACTCACCCCGACAACATACCGGGACCATGTTCCTTGTTGTTTAAAACATCTTATGCACAGCAACTTGTGGACTGAACAGAAATAAAAAAAATAAATATATCTATTTCTTTTAAAGCTGTCTGTGGTGCCAATGTTTCTATGTGGGACCTGTTAAAAGGTTAGAAATCGTTGCAGCACAAACTCGCGGTTCTAGGATACAATTTAGACGGTAAATTGAATGCATAAATGCGTTTTTCAGCAGCATGGTCGGACGGCAGTAGTTAGTAACACCCTCAAGACAATTAATCTTTGTTATTTGTAAACACACATATCCCCAACTGCACGATATTGTATTATGATGGTATATCATTCTTTTACCAAGATATACATGCAGCAGCTACATCGGCAACACTTGACCTGTAACGTCTGAGTTCCTGGACCTACTTCTATATTTAACAACACGGCAAATCTTTACAAAATGGACGTGAGAGGACATTGGTAATCAAGCTCCTTCAAACCACTGCAGGTGTTAGTAATTTCCTCGTAGATTCAGGTGAGATCTGTGAAAAACGTTTTAGCCCAGGATGTTAATAGTTGACATGTAACTACACTTTATGAATGTATTTTTAACACCATCACCAAAAGTGTTGTGAACGATCCTTGGTAACTATAACCTAGGAATGTTATTAGCAAGGCTAGCTAGGACAACTTCATTAGGCTATTAGGCTAATGTTTTGTTACATTTGTTGTCCAGGGTATATTAACATAAAGTCACCTACAATTGTTGACCTAATGTAAAAAGTTGGCAAAGTTGAATTTTCACAACATTGTAATTTTGTATATTAGGGTATAAAATGTTTCAGAGATGTTGTTTTGCGGCCACTACTATTTTTCAAACCAATTCGAAACGACGTCTGCTGCCGACTGGAAGTGGGCGGGTTTACACGTTGAGTGGACCATGTTCAAAAGTTCTTCCGGTTGCAAAAAGACAGTTGAAAAGGCTTCAATTCTGTAGAATGGAGGTCAGTGGGGATGCTCTGTCCAGTTATTATATACAGTCTATGGTCTGTACGTACTAGAATGTGTTCTCCTCCGAGAAGAGGGAGAAACTCCTTCAAAGCGCAAAAGACAGCTAGGAGCTCTAACACATTGATGTGTAGCCTCCTGGAGGCTGTGCCCCATGTCCCTCTGGCGGGGCGACCGCAACAAACGGCGCCCCAGCCGCTCTTGGACGCATTGGTGGTCACCGTCATGCGTCTGGTCACAGCACCAAGCGCGCCGCCTTTGGTGAAGGACGACGGCCTGCGCCAATGTGCGAGGGCTAGTCACATGCGTTTGGATACGCGTAATTGTAGAAGGCCGAGTGGGACAGCGCCGCCGGCGGCTGGTCGGATCTACGCGAGGGAGGGGGCACTACTGACTCTAGGACACCTCTGAAGGGCGGGGGTGGCCACCTGAACTGCAGTTGATAGCCTTTCAACACTGTTGAAAGAACCCAATGTGACGTTGTGCACATCGCCCAATTCTGCCTGAGCAGAGAGGCCGAGTGAGGAGGCAGCAAGGACAAACAAAGTGCTATGGGGGCTGAGGTCGGTGACTGAGGCTGTCCGCGAAGCTGAAGAGCGTTCGACTGACATGGCAGCGACCCGTCGTAGCGTGGGGGCTGAGGGCAAGCCGACCGTGTGTGAGACCCTCCGGCGCTCACACGTGGCTGGCGAGCCGCGCACATCACTCGCGACACCCCGTGGGGCGGCCGACCTGGATCGCGTGTCAGCGACGTCGGTGGAGAGGGGGGAGAAGTTTCCCGATCGCACAATGGCAGATGCGTCTGACTGAGCAGACAGCTCTGCCCGTATCTGGGCGATGAAAAGGCTGACAGAGGCGGCGAGAGAGTTGGGGGAGTGCTTCTCACGCCCACTGCCCGGTGGCGAGTGAGGAAGAGGACGCGGGGGTAGCGACGTCAGTAGAGGCCCCGGCGCCACCTGGGCACCCTCGGGGTGTAACATCACGCAAGGCGCAGAGCGCACGGCGTGCGTAAGCTGAATGCGCGGTGGAGACCGGACCGGTGCCCCGGTGCGCGACAGCGCTGACAGAACAGAGAGCATCCTCCGGCCGGAGCCGGGGCTCATTGTCAAACATTGCCCGAGAGGGGCGGGAATGTGTGTGCGGGGTGCTTGTGAACAAGGCAAACTCAGCGCCCCGTGAGGGGGTGAAATCAGAGAGGACCGCCGAAGCGGGGGTAAACGCTCCGAGCTGGGGACTGCAGAGCGAGGACCCGTGCCTTTCAGAGCACTCAGAGGCATAGCAGTCAATGGACAGGGGTCGCATGACATGCTCTGCCGCACACACGCGATCATATCAGGATCGCTGTGGCCTCTTGCGCCGCTCTTGGCTAGTTGGACACGTGGCGGGGGCTGAGGCGTAGCCGGAGCGGCTGGTTGAGGCGGAGCACGCTTAGGAAGCATGGGTTGCAGGGCCTGAGCCGCCGACCTCGTCTTCTCTAAGCGATCGCGCTGGAGTTCCAGCGCCTGGCCGAACAGAGCATCAGCGGAGATCGGAGCGTTCATAAGATGCCTCTTCTCCTTCTCTGGCATGGACGAGAGGTTCAGCCAGAGATGTCTGTCGATGACGACCAAAGAGCCAAGGGAGCGCCCGTCGGCTTTTGAGATCCGAAGGGTGCACTGAGAGATCCGCCACCAGTTCCTCAGATAGAGAGGAGAGGAGGAAGGTGGTGTTAAGCGCCCTAATCGCCTGACCTGTACAAATGAAGGCCTTAGAAATGAGCTTTTCTGTGCGTTGGCACGGCTTGGAAGGGAGCTCAGGAGGCGATGTCCAGGTGGTGGCGGAAGATGGTGCTAAGCACCCAGCGACCGCATCTTCAACGCGTGGGAGTTGTACGAGGCCAATGGCGCCCGCGCTGTCCATCGCGTAAAACGCTGCGTGTCCCTGAATGGGGGCAATGGCAGCGAAGGGAGCCTCCCAGGACGCCTGCGCATCCGCCACGACCGTGGGGTGAGCAGGGAGGGGGAGGGCATCAGGTGAAGGTAGTGCGCCGGAGAAAGGGTCAAAACGCCCCCCCGGACAGTGCTGAGGCGGGGGCAGGCCAAGCCTGTTAGCCGCCTGGGTAGCCATTGTGGCTAGCTCTGAAGCTAGCTGGGTGGCGTGGGTCTTTTGGATCGGTGGCAGATCCTCAACAGTGGCGCATCCCTTCGCGGAGAGAAAGGAGGCAAGCTCCTTCTCATAAACAGCCTCGATGACTGGGTCGTCCGAGTCGTCAACATGGAGCGGCGAAGTAGCCGCGCAAGCAAAGGCAGCGTCGATGGAGCTAGCAGGGCTAGCCAGATGGGCCGCGGTTAGCTGGCTAGCTGGACTAACCGACGGCCGAGTAGCCACCGAAGACCGGCCGAGTAGCCCATCTGGGTACAAGGACGCCGGGGGAAGCACAGCCAACTGGCGGGCAGGAGGAGCACTGATGCCAACGGGAGTGGCAGTGGACTGCCAGTGGAACCCACGAAAAATGCCACTCGATTGGCAATAGCAGCGGGGGAGAGGCGTTCACAGGCTGAGCAGAGATCAGGCTGCGAGAAGGCTAGCATAGCATGCTCACTCTCCATGCAAATTAAGCAGACAGCATGGCGGTCGGAGAGCGCCATGGGACGATCACAGTCGGTACAACGACGAGTAGCCATCTTGCGTCTCGAGGTACCAGAAGTTAGGGACCGGCATGAGCACTTTGAGCAAGACGGAATCCCTCGGAGAGCTTTGAAAAAAGCTGTTGTGGTGGGCTTTGACAAAAGCCGTTGGTTTTTAGAATTATTTGCGAAAGCAAACGAAAAGCGACTCAGAAACACACGCAGTAGGCGAGGTGAAAAAGGCAAAGAGGACCTGAAGCGTAAGCGCAGTCAGTATATAGACTTTCTGACGTCTCTGTCTAAGTAGTTGCCTGCGCGCGTCAGAGCGCTTACTGCCCTTTTTTCAAAGGGTTGGTTAAAATTGACTTCAGAAAAAGTAGGAGATGATAGGCATCATCCACTCGTACGTTTCGGCTTCGAAACGAAAGAGAACATGTACACACATACACACATGTGAACACACATAACTCCCTCCCACACACACACACAGAAAGAAAAACACACACACCACAAGTCTTTCATCCTGTGACTCCACTTATCCTTAGCTTTTTAATCACATTGGATTTATTCGCCATCTTTACACTGTTCCAGTCGCCTTCTTTCCTTTCCCTCCTTTTGCCCTCATCCTCATCCTCTACTACCACACACACACACACACACAGACACACACACACACAGACCACTCCCCATGCTTTCCTCTGTTGCATCCAGTGTCTGCCGTGAGCTTGGGAGAAATAGCATTTTAATAAATCAACACCTTATTCTGCCTTTTTCCACTTGCCTCCTTTGCTCTCTATACTCTCCTCTCCCTGTTACTATTTCTCCCCCACCCCCCCCCCCCCCTCTCTCTCTCTCTCTCTCGCTCTCTCGCTCTCTTACTTTCTCCCC
>JAGFZM010000050.1:225648-233148 GCA_017657215.1 Limnothrissa miodon
CGTCGAGTTGTATCAGGAGTCGTGACTGAGGTACAAGAGCAAAAGAGGGAATTTAAATGAAGAAGTGAGAGAGGATAGAAGGATGAAACAGATTCTGAGGGAGAAGAGGAAGTACAAAAAATTGAATTTTTTTAAGTAGTGATAACATGTAGATTCAGAGAGCTGCAGAGAGAGAGAGAGGGAGAGATTAGGTAGAGGTAGAGTGAATGGTGGATGCTGAAGGACAGGAGGAGGAGATTGAGGACACAGCCAAACTCTGGTGAGCAGGAGGCAGGCGGAAAGAAAAGGACAGTCTAACTAGTTTCTCCCACCATTCTTTTTTCATCCCATGGTAATTTATTGTTATATTATCTGTATCTGTATTTGCAAATGCATTCCTTCAGATTTGTTTCTGCATTTATTCCAGTCATAACCAGTAAAATAATCCCAGTAAGGTGAAGCACACACTTACCCAGAGCTGTCTGGGGGACAGTAAGGGTGCCTTGCTCAAGGGTACTTGAGCCATGGGTGACCAGTGTTCCTTGCTCAAGGGCACTTCAGCTGCAGTGTACTGGTTGGGGAGGGAACCAGCCACTAGCAACTTTGATTTCAAGCTTAAAGGTCTAACCAGTAGGCCACAGCCAACAGATCCTCTCAGTAGCTTAAAATCTGTCTTTTCCTACCCAGCCAATATCTATAGCTTTGTCTTACCAAAGCTATCAAGTTACCAATTTCCATCACCATTTTATGATTTGAATTACACCACATATTGTACAACTTTTTGTTTTTAGATATTTTGGGTGAAAATTATCCTCCAGCGTTTGGATGCATTGATTTATGGGATTTGTTATCCACTGTGGGTGAATGGCACTATATAAATAACTGTAATTCATTGTCTGATTATTTCTTGTCATGAGTTTAGCTGCAGTGTCCCTCTAAGTCATTTACACTGTCTACTGTCATTTATCTACTGTCATTCATCTCCTCCTGTTTTCATCTTAACTGCCGTCCCCTGTTTCCGTATTTGTCTCTCTCTTTCTCTCTTTCCGACTTCCCCCCTCTCTCTCTCTTCCCTCTCTCTCTCTCTCTCTGTGCTGAATGAGTTGACCTGACAGTGGTGCTTATGCGCTCTGAGTGCTTGGAGTCTCTCTTTGAATTATTTAGAGAATGGGAGCCCCCCAAGTGCCTCCCCCACCTTACTCACACACACACACACACACACACACACTCACACACACAAAACCACTCATCCTTTTCCTCTCTGTCATCTCCTCTCTGTCTTCCTCTCTCTCACACACTCTCTTTCCTCTCTCTCTCTCTCTCTCTCTCTCTCTCACACACACACACACACTGATGTCATTTGTCCCTCCCTGTGACTGACACAGCTGTCTGTGTGGTTGCAGTCACATGGGGGCCCACTGCATCCAATCTACAGTTCTGAGTTATTGACACTCTATGCCAGCAGCATCATTGAGTGATAGTTAATAGAATCATCCTGCCCGCGGCAGGCGACTGACACTGCTTAGAGGTAGTTTAATGCCCATCCAGAGAGCGTATTACTGGGTGGATATCAACCCAGAGAGAGACAGACGTGTCACTAGTGGGCGGGCTAGCAGCAGGCTCTCTGTCAGCACAGGATAAGCATGCTGATAGTGTGATGGGGACATGATGCTATGAACGAGGAGACTGATGGATTGAAGGAGACAGACTGATTGGTGTACAAGGCAGTGTTGTCTTTGATATATATATATATATATATATATATAGAGAGAGAGAGAGAGAGAGAGAGAGATAGATAGATAGATAGATAGATAGATAGATACACACACACACACACACACAGATATGCACACGTGCACACTCAAACACTACGCACACACATTAAAATCTGGGAAGGATGGTACCACCTCAGCCTCTAGCCCATTTTGACCCAGAAAGAACGCTAAATACAGATTTTTGTACAAATGAGAGAGAGAGAGAGAGAGAGAGAGACTGCAAGGGTTTGTTGTGTAATGTTTGCACTTGGAAAGGGTCTGCAAGCAAAAACAGGTATTTTTGGAAACCTGGTTTCACACACACACACACACAGAGAGAGAGAGAGAGAGAGAGAGAGTCTTTCATTCAGAAATGGCATAGTTTTTAATGCTTGTCTGTCCAAACATATTTGCAAAGACCTCAGTCACATTTTTTCTCTAGCATGTCTCTGTTTCCCTCCTTCTCCTCTCTCCCTGAAGAGATGGCTCAATATCGCGCTCACTAATCACCATGGCAACCTGGTAATCCCTTATCCAGCAGAAAAAGTCTGACACACACTAGCCTACAAATAAACACATGCGCGGAAGCGCACTGACATTATACATTTCTGTAGGAAGCACCGTAAATCTAGAGAAATTGCATAGGCTATCATACAATGTACAGAATTTGAAGTGAACGCAGTCAAAATTTGACTAGCCTATATAGGGTAAATTCTGAGAGTGTAACAGCCTAGACCTATATCTAGGAAATATTTCATTGTATGATTATGATTATATTTGCGTTGATTTTGGTCTTCACGTGTATAGTAACTTTTTTAGTCATTTTTACTGATTTCATGCTCGACTCGCCGACTCCCCGTTCAGGCTACTTGCGTTGCTTCAGATCTTTCTCTCTTTCTCCAATATTCATGTCAGTTCTCAGAACTGAAGATGTTTGTTAGGCCCCGACAATATTCAAGATATAGGCCTACATACGCATAGATAGGAGAAATTGAAATGTCTGCGCATGAAAACAACGGTTATACCAACTGTTATAGCCTACCAAAAAATCAATGAAAACAGAGAGATAATCCTTCGATTATCCCCTATGGTTAATTTCTCTGATGGACTTCACTTTCGTCTATTTATCCGGCCTATGCGATTTAACGAACTGACCTTGTTGGCACAAAATCTGTTGCAGTCTGTACAGACACAAATAAATGAATGAAAACAAAGACAATGCATAGGCTACTAAAAAAACACACAGTGTAGCACGTAAGAGATTGGCAGAAAAAATGCACATTTCACAAAAGACTTTTTGTTTACTAAAAATATGTCCTTTATTTCAAGCGTGTTAAGTCGGGCGCCGTGCGTGTTGCCACTGAGCGATAACACGGCCTTAATGCTGTGAATTGGAAAGCAGCACTGTGGACTTGGAAACGGTGGGCCAGCGCAGTGCTGCAGTATGACCACTAGGATGCGTGGTGGAACCTCTACCCTCAAGCGGGTTATAGGCAAATATCGGTCACACTGCTCAGAGTAAACCGATAAAGCGAGGGCACCCATATTTACTAGAATACAAAACCAAAATCACTAGGCCTATAAAACTACCTCTTCCATTAAACAATCACAACATGAGATTAATATTACATAAATCCACCAGGATATATATATAGGCTATGGCACTTAGTGTGTGGCTTAAAAAAGTACAAAAGTACAAAATATTTCTGACAGTTTTTCACACTCTTTACGAAATAAAAACAGTATTCATGTTGCCTAATGCATTTTATAATAGCAATTTCAGTATGGGTTGACAGTAAGGGGTACTGCATGTGTTCTAAGGTCTAGATCACTTTCGTCATTTTTGATTGTGTCAGTATCAATGTCAATATGTGTGTGTTTGTTTATATGTGTGTGTGTGTGTGGGGGGGGGGGGGACAGAGAGATAGTTTGAATGTTCTGTTAACATCAAGTAATTGAAAGTATCATATAAATACTGCAACTAAAATCACACGTGGGCACTAATTTATATCATAAATGTCAAGTGAAGACAATTATTTTTGTGTTTTGAGTATAAACATTATGTTCTAGTCTCATGGTGTATGTGTCTGACAAAAGATCCTGTCATGTCATTGAGGTCAGTCATGTAGGCACTTGGTTGAGAGGCTGGGGTTGATGCTGGGGCAGGCATATCCAAAAGTTGTTGTCTAATAGTTGCGGGGCACGGGGTGCTGCAGGGTCATGTGCTCGGCTCCAGTGAAGGGCAGCCGCTGGGTGCAGTAGTGATGCACCACCTCTGGGATGCTGGGGAATACACAGCTGCTCTGGTCAAGGGTGTAGCCGCTCTCCTTCGTCTGAGCCACGATGATGTGGACGCAGCCCTGGCTGGTCCTGCATAGGAATATATGTATGTATGTGTGTGTGTGTGTAAGAGTGAAAGATATACACGAGAAAATGTATATATACACACACGTATAGAAACACATATAATTTATACACATCCATTGGTCACACTTTCGTGTTTAGAGCGTGTTCAGAGCATGTTTCAGAGCGTGCACCGGCCACTCCGACTGAAGGGAGAGAACAGCAGAGTGTGCCGCCAGTCTGAATGAAAACAGTGCTAACTGCTAGACGAAGTTTTTTGGAAATAGACCAGTTCTGGATTGATTTATGAATTAAAGCTCATAATTGGCAGTTTAAAAAAACGATCAAATACTTGTCAAGCAACTGATACATTAACCATTATTTTAATCTGCTGGTTTATGTTTCATGTTATGTTTATGTTATGTTTATGTTTTGATCTATCAGAAACTGTTCGTTTAGTCACAGAAAAATAACAAGCTCGTCTTTATTGAACTGTGGAGTGTTAGATCTATTCCATTATCAGAGTGGCAGATTGTAGCCTATTTCTCAACGCACCCAGAATATCAGAAACAGACCAAGCTAGTTAATGCCTCCTCCTCCACCCCATCTCATTTTAGAATTTAAAATTGCATGTGTTCTCAATCTTTTTTAGAATCTCATCAATTTTAAGGGTAAAAAATAAAAATGGTTTTAGTTAGTGAAAAATGTCTGAATTGTTTATGACTGCTGAAAATGAGCGGCCCAACTTAAGATCTTGGTTCTGAAATAATTGAATAGCCCTGCATTACATGTTTTGCTTTTTCAGGTTTCTCATAATAACTCACCTTGACTTATTTATTCAAAAAGAAAAACACACTTACTATTCTAATATTGGTTTACTATGTTTCCATCTTAGCTGGATTTTATTTGACAGGAACAGCTCAGATCATTGAAATTCAGCACTGCGCTTCTGGGCCACAAGGCACAACAATGGCCCAGAGTAATGCTTTCTGCCACCGCCGCAGTCAATATCACACACACACAAACACACACACACACACAGGCCTGCACACACACACGCACGCGCACACACACACACACACACACACACACACATGCACCAATGCACACAGATACGCACAAACACATCCACACACACATGAACAAACTCACACATGCGGACACACATACACATACATGCACACACACACACACACGCACGCACATACAAACACATCCACACACACATGAACAAACTCACACATACGGACACACATACACATACATGCACACACACACACACACACACACACACACACACACATACAGTATGTACAAGCATACACACACACACAAACACACACTTACACTCATGCCCACACACACATTTGCAGAAATAAAGACACACACACACACACACACACATCCAGACACACACTCACTTTAAGGCAATGGAGTACTTGCTGGTTGACGACTCGCTGTCGCGCACCAGGAAGCTGGCCTCCTTACAGTTCTGCAGCTGAGCCTCGGCCTCCTGCCGACTCACTGAGCCGTGGTACCAGCTACAGATACAGAGAAAGAGGGAGAGAGAGAGAGACAGAGAGAGAGAGAGAGAGAGAGAGATAGGCATTGTGCTGTAGATGATGTCAGAATAATTGCAGAATTTGCTGATGCTGTCAGTTCAAGGAGGTACTTAAACTAATACAATACACTTTACCACCACACATAAAATACATACACCAGACAGACCCTGCACCGTAGACTAAAAAGTGAAACAGAATCGCTAACTAAAAAAAAAAAAAAAAAAAGAATGAACAGGAACGAGTAAGAATAGAGAGAGAGAAAAGAGAGAGAGACTGAAAAAGAGAGAGAGTACATAATTTAGTATTTACTTAGTAAGTACTTTAGTATTAGTAATTACAGGTTTGAGTGAGGGGAGAGAAAGATTAGTACAGTATGAAAGGTAATGAAAGGAGAAAAACAGAGAGAAAGAGAAAGAGAGAGAACAAGAGACTGAAAAGTACAAAAATATTGAGTGTGTTGTAGATAATGTTTACTGATGTAGTCAATTCATGGAGACTCATACATGACTCCTACAAAACATACACACGAAAGACAGGCAGAAGTATTAAGAACAGGGTGTACAGTGGGTCAGGGAATACAGTGCTAAACACACACACTGACACACACACACACACACACACCTTTGTTTCTCCAGAGGTACAGTGGGGTCTACGGGTTTGGTGTCGCTGTCAGTAGGGGCTGCGGGTGAGGGGGACAGCGTGGGGGAGGGGGGAGAGGGGCGCAGTGTTTTGGGGGTCCAGCTCTTCTGTCTCTGCTGGCGAGGGGAGAGCACTGCGTCCTCTTTACTGCTGCTCAGCCTCTCCACTCCATCAAACTGGGCTGTGGGAGAAAACCAAGGACACATCAGCATCATCATTATAAATGTCAAACCACACTGGACTGACACAGGGCATTGGAGGAATTATGTTATTATAACTAAATACTACAAAAATGATACAGTACCTTGCATCATTTTTTTTTACATTATCTAAATATTCTCCATTTATTATGAGATGTCAGAGGTAAAACCAAAAATACAGACATCCGATTTGGTGCTGCAGTACTGCAAGATAACTTCCCACTTAAAGCAATAGTCTGGAGTCAATCCATACACCTGTTCAAAAATGAGAGTGCTGGCGCAGCATAACAGCATAACAGCATAACAGCAAAACAGCGGCAATCACAACCTATGACGGTCATTTTGATTTTTTTTCACTACACCATTACCATTGTTGTAATACATCACGGTTTTCTCATTCCTATTCTGATTCTGATTCTGATCGAGAGCACTTGGCAGTACACTTGGCAACCTCGAACAATAGGGCTAAGGCTGACTCCCTTCAATATTAAAAATAGAAATTATGTGATGCTGAAGTAATAGCATTGCCATGGTCTGCTATAGTGGTAAGACTTAGAGTACTCTATATGTGGCTATTGTTATGGAATAACAAGGATATGACAAAAAGAGGACAAGGAAAAAGAAACACTTGCTGTACGGAAACATTTTCATAAACTATTAAAGTGACTTGAAAGATCAAATAACTTCTAGTATCTTAAATACGGCATGTCTTGGGCTCAGTAGTTTATAGATATATATAGGTTTACTGATTCAAATTTGGAAATCCAGTATTTCCTGTGTTCCGGGTACCTTTAAGAAACAGATGTCTGATCACACATACAGTAGGAACACAAAAACACTGGATCTTCAAACCTAGACAATTTTTATCCAGAGTATATTTTTTGGAAAGAAAAACGGAATACTTTTTTGATCTTGCTGGGAAATAGACCAGAATGTGCTGTATATAAGACTAGTCTTACTGAGGATTACAAGTTTTGGTACTGTATATATGACTAGACTTGCTGAGCATTAGAAGTTATGGTA
>JAGFZM010000050.1:235648-254678 GCA_017657215.1 Limnothrissa miodon
TGTGTGTGTGTGTATGGATGCGGGGAATATGCCATGGAAGGTTGGTTCACCTCCATTTGTGTGCATTCTTCATGGTGTAGATGCAGTGTGGCAGTGCAGGGTTGTGCTGGGCACTGGACAGTTAGAGAGGCAGGAAATGTGGAAGGGTTGCGAGGTTAGCTCTCATTGTTTTGGGTCTGAATCTGTTAGTGTGACTACTATGCCACTCACACACAGACCCACAATGGATGAGCCACTGGAGAAAGGAAGAGGGAGGGGAGAGAGAGTATCGCTGAAACAAAGACAGCCAGAGAGCTGGGACAGAGATATGATCTCAATTTTCATAACAAAAACTTTTCCTCTGTTCACACAGACTATGGGTAATTGGATACTATGTGTAACTAGCTCATGTATTACTGACACTTTGAGCATTAGAATGATGTAGGCTTCCTGCTATTTATTTTTGTCTATCAGGTGTCCACATCAGGCTCAGATTCATATTAGATGCAATATGACTCTCTTTGTGTCATAAAATAAAGTAAAAGCGTTATCACAGGACTTACACTGACAAAAAGATGTACAATTTCCATTAAGTTTTTTTTCACCAAATCATTTTAAGTCTCAAAGTAATTTCACTGTTGCCTTCAAAAGAATAATATATCTCACCGTTTCCGTCTTCAAAGTTTTTCCTCTGTCGTTGTCTGCCGCTGTAGAATCTCCGTTCCCAACAGTGGGCTTTTGGCTTTTGTCTTGTTTGTCCACCTTGATCATCCTGTTGATGTAAGCATCTGCCAGAGTCGATGTCCTAAGGGTTCGGTGATCTTCAAACCCCATATCAAACTTTGGGTTCTTCTTGCCTTTTCCAGGAATGAAGATTTCCCATATCTTTCCATCTTTCAGAGGACTTGCACCTGGGCTTGGATGGTTCCGTCCCAATTCTATTGCCGAATTTTTTCGATTCCTCCCGGAGAGCAATGAACCCATACCACCTCCATTGCTACCACTCTCTGAATTTTTACGCACACTGCCTTTTCCCCCAGTACCGACTGTCACTATTGGTTTTGGCCGACCATGAGCACCTGATTCCGAGGCGGAACGGATGCGATCAGTCCCACTTTTCAAACTGGTGGGGAAATCTTTAAACCACTTTGCCATGGTTTATCAATCAGGACCAATACAATCTACAGGTTGTCAAGTCTGTAGCGTTTCGCCATACACTAGTTCCAGTTGACAGAACTTTTTTTTCTTTTCTAGTCGAAGTCTGATTAAACGATTAAATTTACGTGGATTGCAAAGTTTCCCATGTACTTTTACACGACCTTAATTTGCCTAATTGAGTGCCGTTCCTTCTTCCCCGTTTCCCAAAATTACTACAATACTCAGAGCCACATTTTAAACTAGCAAGCGCATATACAAGAGCGTGTTGGGTTAGTGCATAAATAAGGTAACTTAATATATTTCATCCCATTCGTGTTTCCTTTTTAATTCTCCTCTTCCCAACTGTTTTACCTATTTTTCATTTGCCGTCCTCCCTGTTCTTTATTTACGCAGCTATTCTCGGAGAATGAAGAGCAGTCTCTGCAGAGCGTAAACGCGGAAAAATTGGAAGTTTTTCTTCACTCTCACAAGAGATCCCATTCCCGGTGCGTCCAATCTGAGCAGCAGTCACTAAGCGGAGTGCTCGGGGGTCTCTGGGAGCGCGCCTGTGAAAAGCTAGTGGGGGTGGCTTTTATCAACTGGGATTTAGGATGTGCACTTGAGATGAAGACATTAGGGAGGGAATAAAGCTATGTTCTCTCTGTCTATTTTACGCAGCAAAATAGCAACGCCTACTGTAAGTCTAATAGTCTAATTTAACAGGTTCACGGGGGACACTGTGCTTCTTTCCATCTAAACTCATTACTTAGTTTGGACTTTATTACTTAGTCTGGACTTAAAATGTATTCATTTAACATCCTATCTACAACGCACTTTTCCTGCGACTTTTGCCAGAAATTATTTTCTTTTTGAGCAGTGATAGCCTAGTTCACACGCACGCTGATCCAAGCGGTGTCCTCTGATTTCGTTAGATTAGGGCTACATGACTTCATAGAGTATTCTTGTTCTGTGGAGTGTGGACCTTAGCCTAATTACCGTCCTCTCACGTCGAAGTTCGAGTGATGTCGCCTTTGTCAGTTTAGGACTATGCAGGTGCTGATTATTGAGGAGGCAACTTTTAGGCTAAAACACCTGCTACAGCACAACCTAGTGGTAGGTTAATGAGGGATTTGGTGTCACTTTGAGTTTATGGGATTTTTTTTTTTACTGTAGGCTATATGTAAAATCATGCCTAGCCCCAGACAATTAGCTCTTTAAAAACTCTCTCTCTCTCTCTCACACACACACACACACACATGTTTATTTATATATATAGGAATATAATCGTTTGTATTGTGTAAAAGGAACATAGACAAACTTAATTTGAGTATAAAGCCTGTTTAAATAGTTGGCCATGGCTACTGCTTCGAATTCAAGATGACAAAACTTAACGAAATGTTTTATACGTCACCCAAAGGAATGAATGAGAACTGTAGCGAAACGTTTGAAAATGTTGCGACCGCTGAATATGGACCATTTGCCTTTTTTTTTTATTTTTTTTTTTTTATTGGTATTGGTATTTTTATTGGTAATTTTATTGGTACAAGTACAGTTAGATATAAAGATGTAGGTCTATAATCTAAAAAGTACAAGTACAAACAGCCAGATCAAATACAAAGTACAAGCACAAAAAGTCAGATTAATTGAACAGACAAGAGGTTACGTAATTTTGTATATAGCACATTGCAGACGAGTTTCAATAGCTATAGGGCAAGGTGAGTGTTCAATAGAAGACAGGTACTGTTTTAGGTCTTTCATAAAAATAAAAAAGAAGGGCTTTCTTTGTAAGAACTTAGATTTATGTAGGAAAAATTTTGCTAGAAAAAGAAATAAGTTGATGAGAAAATCCCTTTTAGTAATAACATCTTTAGGAACACCGAAATACATTGTTTCTATTTTTAAGGTAAAGTCTTTGTGTATGTTCTTTTTAATAAAATCTGAGAAATCAATCCAAAAGACCTTGGTATATTTGCCTTTTGTCCCAGTCCCAAACCGTGGTGAAATTACGTCACCAGTACAGACCGACAGATTGGTCTGAAAAGGATACAATCGGTCCCCTATTCCACCCACAAAACACTTTTATCCAATGGTGTTATTCCCTCGAGCGGGACAGGGCGGGTCGAATAGTATCAGTCAAAAAGGTAACAGGTTGTACACCACAAGACAGGGTTGTCTGCCTATCCGATTCACTACAAGTTTGTTTCTTAAATTACTAGAAGCTCCATACATAAATTGCTGGGATTTATACGTTCGGATGTAAGACAACAAACTGAAGATCTTGAAAATTCCCTGAGGACCAAGACACTGACAACATTGTCACAATAGAAGGTAAGTTGCTACTCTCAGAGGATGTTAGTTAGCCCTAGTAGTTTTGAACAGGGTGACTAACAAGCACTCTTTCTTGCTGGTTATCTGTGGCTAGCTAAGTAATGTTAGCTGGCTAGCATTAGCTCAACAGCTAATAAACACGTCTTTGTATTTTATTTGTAAACAACACTGAAATGCAGCCCCTTTGGTATTAGTGTAAGCAAAGGTGTTGCTTGAGATTTAATTTTACGTAGTTTGATACATAAAGATCAAAGAACATAAATTAGCGGTTCATAGAAACACATACCTAACGTTAAATGACATAATGTTGCGTTAGTTAGCTGTTTGCATTTGTCTATGTAAGTGAGGCTTATTAGATAGTGAAAATTAAGTTAAAGTGTATGCTCCATGCAGTCCATGTGTCAAGGTTGTGTATTTCGCATACTGGCTAACACGAATAATTGAAGGCGTGTGGGTCGCAGGTGCACCACCTGTGGCTTTACACTAACGTTACGCAGTCTGTAGCAGTTTGAAGTTGTTCTACGTTGCTAAGACTTTGAGGTAAATCTATACTGACAGTCCAAGATGTTTTAATACACATTGTGTTATCGGTAGCAGAATATAGGCATCTTCTTATAGAATCTTAACAGCCACAGCTACTAAAATTAGGATTAATTTGCCAAGAAGTGGCAGTCCGATTTGTGTTTAGAAATCATCAGAATTTCTTTCACTAACAAACTATTTAACTGAACTGAACCGTCGAGACAGAAGTTAGTTCAGGTGATATGACCTGATCCTTTTCTGTAAACTTCTCAATTGGATTGCTTCCAGACCGCTTTACGGTTTTATAAAAAAACAAAAAAAAAACGTTGGTTTCGGTAGGTATCGCAATACTGCAATAAGAATGAGTCATGAAGTAAAGAAACTTAAACAAAGCAAAGGCCAAAGTCACTGGACAACTGTTGACATAGTCTCTGAAGTTGTAACGTCTAGTTTATTTAAGCTCCCATTTCTGATTTGAAATCAGTTAAGTGTCTCAGTTTTCGTTGCTTTTAGCTGTTTTACTTTGTGTTGTGCTTTGTATTGTGTAATGCCATTTGTAGGCTATAACAGAATAAATAATAATCTTGCATCGTGTCTGATATTCACAAAATGAAAAATGTACTTTCAACCAAGAACAGTAGTACACAAACAACACAATGTTTATGCCATCCCCACAACAATGCAGGCTAGATCCGAGATAATGTCTCATGCCCCGAATGACAGGTGAGTGAGAGGTAATGATTTGAGCTAGATTCCATTGCTTGCAGGCAAACGATTGGATAATTCTTTTAGTGAGGGTGGGAAAGAACAACAGAGTAGAAATTGATTGTTCTGGCCTTGGCAGTGCTGTTTTCATACTGTTTGGGTACTACTGTCTACCTTTGTCATGACAATTATTTCTATTTAAGGTAGAGGGAATAGGAAAGAGCAAGAAACAACTGTTTCTCATAGGCTGAAAAGTTGACTGAAAAGTGACCCCCGCCCCCACCTCATAAACCTTCTGCTGCTCAATATAATACTAAACTGAGTGTAGGCTTCACCTGTATTATGCTTGAAATACCATTCTACCTACCTCAACCCTGCTCTGTTCTCTGTCTTACTGTCTATTGATTTGATGCTCTTTAGTATATTTATAATGTAGGTGCAGTAGATGTAGTTTAAAGGTGCTCTAAGCGATGTGACACGTTTTTAGGACTAAAACATGTGTTGTTACATACAGCAAACATCTCCTCATAATCTGCTAGCTGCCTGTCCCCTGAACACACTGTAAAAAAACGCGGTCTCTGTAGACAGCCCTGGCTCCACAAACGGCAACAAAACACAGTGGGCAAACCTAGCATAACAAACGAAAATGAAACATAACAGTGTTCCAGCCAATAAACGACAAGGTTCATGAGTCTTTCGGGAGGCATGGGAGGGAGGGGGAGGAGTGAGCTATAACTTATAACGCTTGAACCCTCTCTGGAGCTATTCTCCGTTTTGTTTGACAATACTTCGAACGTCAACAAGAAGTGACGTGAAACAGCATCGCTTAGAGCGCCTTTAACTTATATGTAGCATATTAAGTAGACTTAATTTTAGCCTCTGTGCACCATACATAGTAGCCTGTCCAAATGTCCTAAATATTGTTATCTTAATGTAGAACCACTTGGATCCATGGTGGGACATTGTCTCATCTCACTTTATACTGTGTATAGGGCTAAAAGGACAATAAAAGGGCCTTATGCACAAACGGGGTTCTTTGACCCCCCTCAACCGCCCGCTACCTCACGCATTTTGCCCTGCCGTTTAAGTGCTGTCTCTAAGAATAAGAACGAGAGATTTTGATAGAACATAGAACAAAAGGCTAACCAGCTATTAATGGGGTATAGGAAGATAAAACTAATGAAACTTTCTCTACCCCATTTAAGTTGATCCTATTTCCAGTTGTCTTTTCAGTCTACGTTGTAGAATATTTTATCATTTTCTCTTTTCCCTGATGGCTCTGGGAGACCTCAATTAGTTGATTTCCCTCCTTTTGTCATTTTCAACTTCAAGGCTACAATGAGCACACACGTTTCAACCAAATAAAAAGAGAATAAACTATGTTTAGTTGAAAAGTCAGGTGAAGGCACATTCAAAATGTTGGTATATTTGTAAGGAGTGAAAGTGGTGGCTCTATATGCAAAACAAATCTTTTGATCAACTGATTTATTTAGCTAATAAACTATTTCCACAGTAGTATGTTTTAAAAGAAAAATAAAATTCTAGTGTTCTCAGTGGCCCTCCCCCTACTTGGGGCCCTGTTAAGTCAGTCCCACTTTTCACTTCAATAAAACTCTGCTGGTTACAGGTGCACATTCCTGGCTTTACAAATGGTAAGCACACATTCTTGACTATTCCTCCCAGTTACAGTGCTTAAGGAGAATAGAAGACAGTTTGATTGAGCCTTTTAAACAAGTGAATTGCAGACTACAACTCCAGGATTGTTCAGAAAGAGGATTCTGCCCCTGAGGTTTTATCACAAGGCAGATTTGTCCTTGTGTGCCTGTGAGGGAGAGAGGGCTAGAGAATGAGAGAATGAAGACTAGAATTTAACTGTAAGAAGCGGAGTAAGGTGCCGGAAAGATATGAGGGCATACAAGAAGAAAGCGCATATTAACACACACATACACATAATCTTACATACACATAATGTTACACAAACTTTGTCACACACACATGTGTATGCACACACAGACACACACAGACATTTCACGCAATGCTAGACTGCATGGTTAAAGTTCCCCTTCTAATTCTATTTAACTTTCCACCTCTGAGAGCAAACTGCCCCAATTCAATTTAAGACAAGCAAATTGAATTTGCCCAGAGAGCAGGAGGCCAGAGGCAGAAACAGGGAGTGCTGTCGAGTAAGGCCCTGTAGACAGCACACACACATACATACACACACACACAGGTATGTTTCTTGTCAAGTTGAAGGATCCATTATTTACCTTAAGCCAAGTGAGAAAGGGTGTGCAGTTTGTCATGATTGGTTCCCTGTAGCCATATATATTTATTCATTTATTTGTCTCATTTTCCATGTGGAACTACTACAGAGAAGAAAATATAAACGCGGCATCTCCTTGAGGAGACTGAGATATTTCTACCAGTTTCAGGCTCAAGGAGTTTCTAAAGAATGCCTCTAAACTGTTGTCATCATTGTAGTGCTTCATGAGGGTAACTGTGACGGAGGGAGATGGGCGAGTAGGAGGGTAAACTATAATATTTTAGAGTACGTCAGGGTGAGGAAAGGTATAATAAAGGTCGACTGAGAAAAAAATCTATAAAAATGTGCTAAAGAAAGAGACATGGAAGAGAGTAACAGCCTAATTATAATGTTACCTCAAAGGATGACTTTGATGGGCATCGTTTTATAGAGGCAGACTGAGCAGTGGAGAGAGGAGGTTGCCTGAATGACAGACTAGCTAACTGGATGGAGGGACGAACAGAAGGGGAGAAGGAGAGAGGGAGGGAAAAAGATGAGGTGCTGAGGGGCAGCGTTCTCAGCATAGCTGCCCTGGTTTTCTGCCCCACTTCACTTGGATAATGGGATGGTAAGGGGGCTGTCTGACACCCCCTTACACAGAGACACACACAAACACAAACACACTCACACACAGTCAGACATTCAATCCAAATGTTTGCCATTCATCCCCAGCCTCCCATTCAAGCTGTGTTTATCTGCGAGTGTAGGCCCGAATGTGTGTTTTACCGGAAGCCATTATGTTTCCTGCTGACCCATTGAAGTACGAGGGAGATAGGGAGAGAGAAATAAAAAAGAAGGCTGAAAGGCAAAAATAATGTGAGTCTGTGAGAAATCTGTGAGAGGAGCCTCTGTCTGGAGTTTATTTCACATGACCATGGCATGCTTTGGCTTTCCCAACAGCACCTGATGCTTTAAAAGCGGAGCCCGTCATGGCTCTGTGCACCTGTGCGTAAGAACAAACACTACAGGCACTGTCAGTAGGGCCCAAGGGGAATACCACAAGGGCTACTTTTGTAGCCTGGTGGCCCTTGCAACTACCAGAGCATTTTCTGGACAGAAACCCAAATACCCAGCAAGTACCCAAGTACCTACTCGTGAAGCAAGCGCGCACCTAGCAACATGCATCGTTTTTTTATGGATGGTTCTCTGCAGGCAACTCTCGACTCTAGGCTCAACTCTACTCTAGGCTACATTTCACCATTCAAAATAATAGCAGTTTACAGGTGCATATTTTACTCACTGGGCTATTTGGTTTCAAAACCAGGTTCTGGAATGAGTAAGTAGAGCACTATTTCATAGCCAGTGTGAGTTACATCAGTGTCACAAGTCACAAAATAATATGAATGCACTTGTTTAAAAGGTTCCATGGCCCTTTTAAGACCAATGGATAATTAAATCCTAAAATTAAACCTACTGGTGCAGCATATAGGCTAGAGTTTGTTAGGTAGTAAGAAAGGCATTGGCATTGTCAGGTGAAAATCTGTTTTGTCTCAGTCAGTCTGTTTGTAGCTTAGCCTAGCCCTGTCTAGCCGCTGTGTTTGTCTGACACCTGTTCTAATACTGCAGCCATTCGTCATTCTAATGCTCCTGCCTGATAAAGAGCCAGATAAAACACAGTGACAGAACCCTCCACACACACACACACACACACTGGAAGAACTGTGGTTGGAATGAGAGGGCACGGTGAGAGAAAAAAAACATGAATACTTACAGTGACTGCGTTTTTATCCCTCTTCTCTGCAGTCAGAAAGTGCAGTGCAGAAAGACTCCCTGCCAGGCGTGCATTGACTGCCGGTTTGAGTGCTCTCCTTCTTACTGTGGGGCCCTTCAAAGGCTTCTCTGCTGTAGAAAGATTAAAGCCTCATACGCCACGCTCCGTTGACTCCACTCCCAGGATGGAGAGGGTGTTTTAATTTTTATTTTATTGAAAGTCTTAAAAATAGAATGTAGAATCATCGAATTATTAGAATTATAGAAGCATTAGAACAACTACAGCTTGAAGCCCAGAACGGTCCCTATCTGTATCAATCAATAAATGTGTAGACCAAAGCAAGCTCAGATATTGAAGTGAAGGGAGAGCACTTAAAAACTTCATGAACAAGGTCTAATGTTTTTAGCCTAATTGCTTGCCTAGCCTAGCACAGCATAGTCATAATTCTACCCCCAGTAGTGAAACAATTTTAGACTATTTAACTTTTTGTTGTTTTCCATTACTATTAAACCTCCCCTACTGCAATCTGTCTGGCTTTTTAACTGTAACATGGACCACACACTCAATACATGTTAGCAAATTGGCCTCAAGTTTGTGTGTGTGTCTGTGTGCGTGTCTGTGTGTGTGGTGGGGGTTGTGTGTATGGTGAATTAACAAAGACGAGCATTGTGAGTGTGTATAGAAAGAGATAATGGGGGGAGGCTTGTGATGAGTATGTGTGCACTATTGCAAGCAAAAGACACTGAGAACTGTGTGTGTGTGTGTGTCTGTCTGTCTGTCTGTGTCAGGTCAACCCAGCCAAACCCTTATCAGCAAAGGGCATGCATTTAACAGCGGCTCACAAAGAGCCTATATCTAGAAATAGGGGTGGGATTGTGAATGGAAGCCTGTGGGATGATATTATATTTCGCCGGAGACCCAACAGGCCACTGTAGCGCCTGTCTAATCTGAAGATGGCAGGCTCACTATCATCTCAACCAGGGACAACAGGCTTTCAGCCAACAAGCTTTGATGTCACTTGACTGCAAATCACAAAATTCACAGAATACCACATCTTAAAAGGCACAAGAGGGAAGGTGTTTTGTGTTTGTTTATGGTGGATGTGTGTGCACATTGTCTGAAATGTTAGTGCTCTGTCCCATTCCCCTATGCTTTCTCTATGTATACATTTCTCACTCTCTGTCTGTGTCTATTTAATTCTCTCTCTATCTTTCCTCTTTATGTATTGTGCTTTCTAAACAACCCATCACTGTGGCCTGTTATCAGAATCTGCTTGTACTGGTAAGAGATAGCGACAGCAGTAGTGAGAGCAGTAGTATCAGGTTAAAGGCTTGTGCCTCCCGCATCAGTTACACTGGATTAGCATCAACATTCATGTATCCAGTCAGCTCAGAGCCACAAAGCTTTATGCTACAGTTCAGTGTTTGGCTAGCGTTCCTACAGTAGCCTAGCGCTCCTACAGTATTGGCAGACATAGAAATCTAGTGCCCAAACAGGTGTCTGTAGCAGCCATAGGTTTTTGTAGGCAGGCCAATAATGGAAAATAATCTTTGACTGGAGTTGTACGTCAGTTAAGATATGCAGGACCTTTTGGTACCATCTGTTACAAGGTGCAAAATAATCATCCTTTGTCTGTGTCCACTGCAATGTCAAGATGCAGTTTATAATCGAAAGGTTGTTTTTGAAAGAAAAATGTCAGTCTTACAGAAGCGCAGGAATTAAGTTCAAATTAGTTATTTTGGTTAATTATATCAGTATCTTTATTTTCTTTTTCTCTTTCCTAAACTCAATTTGCTTAAGGGGAATGGATTAACTTTCACTACAATTTTATACACATTACAGATTTTATTTGAAAACAAATGCAGACATGCTCTTGAGCCCAGTTTCTGTTAGAGCGAGTATGAAATGCAAATAAGTTGAATGGAAACTCATCCACTGTTGCCTGTCACTAATTCCCGTTGCCATGCCTAGTAGTGTCTGGCACCAAGACTGCAGCTGTGCTTAGTGTTACACTGTTCCCTCAGACATTCTACATCAAGTCAAAGTGGTATCTGCTGTAACAACTAGTTTCCACGATAATCAAAATGCATGACTACACCAAATGTATTTTTTACGTAACTTAAGATAACATTTCTGTAACGTATCCAGTGTAGTCCTAAGCTTTATAAGGCACCTTTATTAGTCACACCCCTGGACCAGAGTTAATTAGTCATTGATTGGCAGACTGGAAACTGTATAGTGAAGCCGTTGCTTGTTCCGCGACCCCCAGAGGCTTCTCTGAGTGGAGCCCAGAGTGCTGCGCACAATCCTATCGGCTTGCCGACTTGCTTGGACGTCTCTGTGTGGTGCCTCAGGTAGCTCCTTAGAAAGAAAGAGTGGGAGGCTAATTTATCGGAGTGGCTTTGTGCAAAGGGTGGCCGTGGTCCAACTCCAGTAGAGCGGTGCCCATTCCCCTCCTGCTCTGCCTTCCCTCCACCAAACGTCCATCCCCCCGTGCCCGTCCTCACCCACTTGAGCGCCACGGAGGACGATTCCCAAATAATGGGGGGGGATGACATCAGTGTGTTGGAATGCCACTGTGGCACGTGATTAAGAGCTCGTTAGAGCGCTGGAGCCCGCACTAATCAATGAGTCGTTCTCCGAAGGCGTCAGGAGCATTGATTGTCCGAAATGAAGTCGCGAAAGCTGCTCTCATCTATCTCATTTTATTTTAGTGTTTTGTCTATTCCATTCACTTGCTCGTTCGCTCACTCAGGGAGCCTGTTGTTTATTCCTCAGTATCTTCTAATCAATCTTACCATAACCAAAACAACCCTCCTACTTAAGTTCTCTAAAAACATTTGTCGATTTTAACAGTAGAAACCCTGTTATCTTTGGTCAGTAGACAAGTTAAGTCCTCTGTCTTTGTTTTTTTTCCCTTTTCTCGCTTTTTCTCTTCTCTCCTCTCCTTGATTTACGGTTATTCAGATATAATTGCTCATCTCCAGTAACCATGTTAAATGGGATAACTCGTAGAGCTTTCCCTTTCGGTTGAGAAGCTCTGTTAACCACAGGCAGGTTTCTTCCCACCTTAGCCACCAGATTGGATGGCTCTCTGATAGCTTTCTGCACAGGTCATTTGATCTGGACAGGCCATTTCTTTTGGCTGTCAGATGAGGAAGTCAAAGTATAAAGGGTGTCTGTGTGTGTGTGTGTGTGTGTGTGTGTGTGTGTGTGTACACAGACCAGGTTGCAACACCACTGTAGATATTCCAAGCCAGAATGATCCAAAGTAGTTGTGTATGTGGCCTATATGGGGGAGGGTGAGTGAGTAAGTTAGTGTGTTTAGGTTAATGACAGATAAAAGAATCAAAGTCCTCTGCGCTCTGCAGGGAAGGAGATTGTTGTTCCATGGGTGTGTTTACACACACACACACACACACTCACAGGCTTTATAACCTCATGCTGTCTTATGTAGACTGTGTACTGTTGACTTGAGCCGACAGTGAGACATCCGATACACTCCTACCCCCCCGCCCCCCACCCCCCCCCCCCCTCCGCTTTTTGGTTTTTTTGATGGTTATGCTTGTGTCATTCAATGCCAGAAGGAGTAACTTCAAATCAAGCAAACTGACATGAAAGCCCAGGGTCTTGGCTTTCATTTGAAACCAATTTTATGTTTCTAGGTAAAGGGGTTTTCAAGTTATAAACTTTTGAATGTCAGTAGGCCCTCTTGTTTACAAAAAGTCTCTATGGGAATTTACATAGGGGTCCCAATCAAAACGCATAAACATATTTTTCAAAAATGTCTATCATATTTTTGGTCTTTTTACTCCAAATTTCTTGTGTAACAGGTTGAGAGATGGAGTTAGGACTTAGATTTTTTTATTTGGGGGTATCATATGGATGGTACCTTCATATCTTAGTTAGTTCATAGACATTTGAAATGAGCGGAAAAAAAAACTTAGTTTCAACCTCTATAACTCTGTGTCCATATGTCACAGAAACATACATATTCCTCCAGAAAAAACTTGAGGGTGTCACCTTTCCAATGGTATGAGGCACATCCCTGAGTCTAAAACTATGTAGGAACTGTCAAGCTTTCAATTTGGGTATGCCGTTGTTTTGAAAAAAAGGAAAAATAGGGGTGTGCCTTAAGAGGTTAAAGGCCATAACTGTTAATTACACATGATTAACATTTTGCAAAGTAAACTTTTTGTTTCACCTTCAAATTTTTAGTGTGTGTGTGTGTGTGTGTGTGTGTGTGTGTGTGTGTAAGTGAAAAATTGCAATATTGTATCGACTTTTTCAAGTGTGTGTGTGTGTGTGTATGTACAAGGCCCTGTTGAGTGTTCGAGAGGTATTAAGCTAGGACTGACTGAATATTCTAGTGTTATGTGCAACATATTCCTGATTAGAAATAGATAGCCAGTTATGCATACTATGTATTTTATGTGAAGTAAGGAATTGTAAAAAATTGTTAAAACTTAATTAGGGCTGTGCGATTTTGCCAAAAATCTAAATTGCGATTTTTCTCAACCAATGCTGCGATTGCGATTTTATTGCATTTTTCACAATAAAAACCACAAGCACCAAATGTGTTCCATTATTATGCATATTTGTACACAAGGTCGAATTAATAATAGAAAATGAACTATTCTCATTAATCAACATATTTTTATTCAAGAGAATATCTTGTTGCATTGAACCCCAATCCTTGTTTACCATAGTGCAGAGTGTAGCTAACAAGTCTATGCATTAAGTCTATGCAGTTACAAAATAAAAATATTGCGCACCTCTGCGATTTCGGAATTGTGAATTTCAAAATTGCGATTATATTGCAAATGCGATTAATTGTCCTGCCCTAAACTTAATTGTTAATTTTTAAGAACTTAATTCTGAATTGTGAGGCAGGATTGTTTTTGTTTAGTATCTTTGTGAGGAGTGCACGCACAGGCAACCCAAAGTGAACTATGTGCCTTGACCCTTCACAGGCTTAGTTACCTGGTCAGATGCCATTGACTATTGAAGGCATGTTGAAAAAGAGGTTGCATCCCTGACTAATAATCGGTGGACCTGGACCTGGGTTAGATTTTGGAGCCCCATGTTGTAGGTTGGTGTGGTTTTAGATAATAACCTGTGAAATACCACTCAACTTTACTTTGAACTTAAAACTGGCTGCTATCCAGATTTTCCGCCTGTAAGTTGCCTATCAGGGAGAGCCTGCCATTTACCTATTGTTGTGCACATTCCTACATATCAGCTGTCGCATATCATTGGAGTCCTTTCATTTGGTTACCAGTGATTTCAACAGCTATGCAGCTCAGAGCATTGCAGGAAATCCATACCTCTTGAGATCAGATTCCCAGGTAAAGGATGCTTGTCTGAGAGCTGGGACACTGGGTTAGAGTGAGGTGAAGGTGCTCGGGGCTTCACATTTACAGCTTTGGCTAAAAGCTGCTAGTTGTTTGAAGCTCTTTGGCTGCTTGCTTACTGTCTCCCTGCGTTCTCTCTGCACATCATAGTATTTGTCCTCATGATTGTCCTCATTACTCGGCTTTAGTTTCTGTTCCAACTCAGGGTTTTTTCTTGGCCTGATAAATAAGGTGTTTGCATTGCCAAAGCACTCAAAGGTTAACAAAAGCAAGGAGCTGAGGTTCTTTTTTTATTTCCGTAGTCTTACGTACATACACATAGATTAGTATTAAGTAAACAGAGATAATTCTCAGGGTGAAAAACTTCCTCTGTATTTCTCTTGGTTTTAAGGTCATGTGAAAAGTCAATATAGGCGACAGTACATCCCTGCCAGTACAACAGCAGTGTGCTGAATAGAAATTATTTTACAGAAATGCTGAACCTAATGGTTATTTAGTCTGCCATCTTTTTATATTTTTAACCATTTTTACTAGAATTGCAATCTGGTTTTAAATGTGTTGTGGATGTACTGACTAGACTTGTTGTTGTAGGTTTTTTATATATATATATATATTGTTTTATTCTCCAAGGAAATGATGGGAGAAAGTAAAAATACACCATGATTTAAGACATTAAATGAATAACATACAAGTGAAAGTGTACTGAGTAGGGCTGTGCGATTTTGCCAAAAATCTAAATTGCGTTTTTTTTCAACCAATTTTGCGATAGCGATTTTATTGCGATTTTTCACAATAAAAGCCACAAGCACCATATATGTTCCATTAATATGCATATTTGTACACAATGTCTAATTAAAAATAGAAAGTGAACTACTCATTAATCAGCATATTTTTATTCAAGAGAATATCTTGTTGCGTTGAACTCAAATCCTTGTTTAACATAGTGTATAGTGTAGCTAAGAAACAAGTCTATGCATTAAGTGTATGCAGTTGCAAAACGAAAAAAATTGTGTGCCTCTGCGATTTCGAAATTGCGTATCTCAAAATTGTGATTATATTGCAAATGCGATTAATTGTCCAGCCCTAGTACTGAGTATAAAATGAAAGATAAGTGATTCCTGAGCACATGCCTATAGTCTGCACGACTAAGAATAGAAGTAGTATGGAAATTTAACTCCATAATTATAAAGCCTTTCACAAGAGTTCGATTATTCACGATTATTGATAGCTGAGAGACTTAGAGAATCAGTCTGTTTTCCTGTTGTTTGGTGTTCAATCAGTTACCCGGCGTTTTTGCAGTTTGGTTTGCATTGGACTGAATTCTCTCTCTCTCTCATACCTACCGACAGCACACCACAATGTCAAACGTTCAGACTGTTGATTATTTCCCACCGGATTTCTTCTTTAAAAACTGACATAAAAATAAACCAATAAATAAAACCACCACTGCTACTTTCTGAGCACCATCAGAACGAGACAAGGTCAGGACCAGCACCTCAGAAGAGAGGAGGCAAGAGAAGTGCAGGCTAGTCGTGGCCGTTTGTTCTCTCAGACCGATGGCACCTCAGGGATCAGGGGACCTGTGTCATTTCCGGAAAAAGCGCAGAGAGCAGCGAGGTGGCATTGAGGGTGTGAAAATGATTTCGCCCTCCAGCCTTTCTGTTTTGGGAGCTGGAGCAGTGATACTGACAGCTTGAGTCAGGAAGTGTCTGCAAGAATTAATGTGTGCGTGTGTATTTGTGTGCATTAAATGAGGGCACTCTGAGGGTTATAAGAACTGTCTGCTTGGTATGGAGTACTTCTCTTAGACACGTCATTTTAGCTTTTAGATTATGACAGACGTGCACACACACACAGATGTCGCCTTTCAAAAGAAATCAGAAGGGTTAAGCACTGACACACGAAACCCTTTCTGACACTGGACTGATCCAACAGCCCTGGGTGCTTGTCATTTGGACTTTATCACTTCCCTTTTGCATGTGTGCTGTGCCCAACCCGCGTCCTCCCCCAGTTAAACATACTGTACTTATGCAACAATATAAGGAGGCCTGCTAGGGCTGTCACCTGCACAATAGATCACTTTGCTTGTCAGTAAATAAACAACATACAGCAGACACATTCCTGATATGTTTTTTATTATTTATATATTTATTCATTTATTTATCTAACTATCCAAAGCGACTCATCAGTAACTTTAGGGCCAGTCACCCCTTTCTATAATTATACAAAGGGTTAAATTCTGAAATACATTTAATGTTATTTTTTGGCTTTCTTGTGTTGTGAGAAGGTCAGTTCACTTTAAATGGGCCTTTCCAGAATGCCATCTTTAGTCTGTCTGGAAATATTTAGCAATAATGACCGGTGGAAAATAAGTTATCGCTTAAATATTTATCTAAACTCCAAACCCCTAGCCATTCACTACTAATATCTGACATGTACTCCATTGGATTGCTGCCATAATGTCATGTTTCCCGAGAGACAACTTTTGGTTATAAACTATATGAGAAGTACATTTTTGCTAACATCATTGCTGAAATGTAACATCATATCCAAAGTGTCATTCTCATCTCTGAAACTGATGTAATCTAAAAAAATATGTTTTCTGTCAAAATGTTTTTATGTTTATGTGAAATAAAATTGAGCACATTATTCTATTAAAAAATAAACAAATGTATAACATTCATAAATGTGGACTTACTATTTTTGACTCTGTCTGTTTTTGGTCATGTACATGGATCCATATTAAGAATTGAAGATAACTCAAACTGTTTTTATTTGTGATTTGAAGCACAGTTTAGTTGTTCAGTAAAGCTATTGATAGACTACTACTGTACTACAGTTTGAAGTGCCTCAATAAACCTTTTTGTTTTTTGTTGTGAAATTCGGATTCGACCAATACAGTATCTCATTCTCTCCTCTCCTCTCGTCTCTCTTCTATGTCCTTGGTCTCTCCTTCCCCATACTCCATCTATCTATTCCTGTCTGTTGCCACACCTCCCCTCCACCCCTCCATTCATCCAGTATGTCTGTGCCGGCATACGGCAGGAAGACGAATGTGGACCATGGGCTTCAGATCCGCTTCATAAATGACCTCCAGGACTCTGTTGGGGCTCCTGGTTCGGCTGGGGCAGCCCGGCGGGATGGCGCGTCTATGAACTCTGGCGGCAGTCGGCCCTCGCGGTACGGGGTGGCGGTACGCGTGCAGGGGATTGCTGGTCAGCCCTACGTGGTGCTGAAAGAGGGCGAGAAGGGCGATTCATACGGAGTGCAGCTCAGGACACACAGCTACAACAGCCTGCCCAGGTAGGACAACACACACACACACACACACACACACACACACACACACACACACACTTCTAACACACACACACACTTCTACACAGTCCTACAAACTAAGCAAGGTTGTGTCCACACCATCCTGGTAATGTATCGTTGTAGTAGGTGTTGCCTTGCTTCATTTGTCCCATCCAAAGCTGTTTAAGCTATTTTAACTGTTATCAGTTGTTATTTCACCTTTAATCACTGAATTACATTTACAGCATTGCATACACACAAACATGTACCTTCTTTTGGCTGCATGGCCCAAAACTGTTGGTTGCAACAGTTGGTTGCCCATTGCCACGTTGCTAACTGGCTTTGGAAAACACACCCCAAATCATCACCCTGAGTAAGGAGGTCTCTCTTCTGGGTGTGTGTGTGTGTGTGTGTGTGTGTGTGTGTGTGTGTGTGTGTGTATGCACATGTTCCAGACATGGAGGCGATGTGGGTCCAGGGCCATACACTCCAGCAGAGGACATGGGACATCTCCGGCGTGCCCAGTCCCACAGCTCCCTGCTGGACCGCGACGGAGATGGGTACCCCGACCACATGAGCCGCCCCCCTGGAGACGGACGCTCCGGTAGCTACGGCAACCTGGATGGAGGCATAGGAGTCGGAAGAGAGCGAGGGCGGAGAGGCGGTGGCTTGCAGAGGAACCGCTGGGGAGGGTCAGTTGACGTGGGCCTCAACGGCTCACCAGGGACGGGCAGCGAGTACGGTTCGTCTGATTCGTTCCCCGACAGCCCCACTCGGCCCAGCGGCGCCCCGCACCACCAGCTGCCCCCCAGCCAGCCTCAGCTTCAGCCACAATCACTGCCTCCACCTCAGTCTCAGCCTCAGGCTCCAGCGCCCCCAAACCCCACGCCAGTCAACCGCCTCATCAGCCAGTTCAACGGGAGCCGCAGTGCCGGAGGGGCCGCAAGAGTTCGCCCCACCACTGCACCTCCCCCCTACTCTGCCCCGACACACGTCTCAAACACCTACTCCTCGCCACCCTCATCCAATCAGAGTAGCCTGGGCCGGGGCTCTGGGTCCGTCGGGAAGGTAACGCCGGTGCAGAATGCCTCCTCCTCCTCCTCCTCCTCTTCTCCTGCCAATGAGTGGCAGTCCCCCAGGAGATATGTTGCTGTAGAGACGGCACCTGCCAATCAAGCGGAGGCACAAGTGAGAACGATGGACTCTCCCACTTAAACACATTCCCACACATACAAAATACACAGACAGTGTTTTTACTCTGGATTTTTTTTTTCTAGGTGACCCCTGACCTTCTTTTGGACCAGGGTCAGAGTTCGGGATCGGAGTTCTCCACCGAGGATGAGCAGATCCAGCAGATGATCTACAGTGTCTTACGGCAGGGGTAACTGATCTCATGATCGTAGTGTTAGTTAAAGGTAGTGTTAGTGTTTAGTAAAAAGTGAGTTTATTTTTTAGTATTGCGTTAATTGTTTACTTATTTCATAGAGTCAAAACTGCATAGAGTTAAAGTATACTGTACATATTTATCGCAAGCAGAATCCCTAGAATCCCTAGACTCGTAGATGCTTTAAGATTGAACCAGTGAAAGCTGCCCTCACAGCCTCTCATCCCCTGGAGACAGCTGAGAGGCAATTGTACAGTAGAGCTCCACACAGCTGCACCTCTGACCCTATGCGGCAGCACCAGTGACTCACG
>JAGFZM010000050.1:254688-271127 GCA_017657215.1 Limnothrissa miodon
CAGGAACTTGGACTTGTGAGAATGCATTTGGCGTCTCCTCCCACGCAAGAGAGAGTGCGCGCGTCAGCCGTCCTCTCCAGTGCCGCCAGAAATAGCTGCACGCCGTTGTGTGCTTTATGATGCATATAATGGGAATAGCGCAGTGAAACCAAGGGGTGTGACTGTCTACTCAGCTGAAGGACTAGACTGCTCTGTCTTAAAAGAGAGAGAGTGTGTGTGTGTGTGTGTGTGTGTGTGTTTGTGTGTGTGTTTGTCTGCTTGGAAATGTGTGTTTGTGTGCTTTTTGTGTGTTTGCATTAGTGTGTGTGTGGGTGCGCATGACTCATATCCCTCATTAACTCCCCACCCCCCACCCCCCTCTCCCCTTTTCAGGAGCAGTGAGAGTGATGCTGTCATCAAACAGAGGGTCCAAGTGCTCTGCAACAAGATCCATGCTCTCAAGGTACACTCACACCACTTCCCCCCATTAACCCTTTAACAGCCGGCTGTACTCTCAAGTAGGGATGGGACAATACACTTAAACTCACAATACGATGCACCTCGACAGAATTCATTCAAATTCATTCAACTGAACACACCACGTTCCTTTGCAGGCAGCACAACAATGGCCTCATCAAAGAGCAAACAGATACATACATGATGCCCCTTGCACTCACCCGTCAGAAGTGAACTTTGCGTGCCCTCTGCTCAGCAAACTTGTTGACTATTGTGGTGATAGCATGGTGGTGTGGTGGTAGCATTAGCATCCAAGTCTGAGTGCTGGATGATGTCAATCACGGAATCTGAACTTGACGACGGCTTTAAAAATTTTTAATTTAAATAAAAATTTTAATTTTAATGTTAAAGTCTAATTTTGCTAATTTCGAATTCCTTACATCCAATTCTTTCTTCTGCTTACGTTTTTGAGTGCCACTTTTGGGCTTCTTGTACATTTATGCTGGCTTTCCACAACTTTAGTAAGAGTAGTAGGCCGTTACCGTTTACATTTATTCACATTTGTAGAAGATCAGAAATTACATTAAAATGTTATGATTGGACAGTCATATTTTGTTATTAATTAATTTTGATTCTAACATCGAAATGCCATTAGTAAAATCAAATTGACAAGAGAAGTAGGAGTAGGAGTTGTTGCAACATGCGCTGTGACTTGACGTGACGACGCACCGCACCGTTCCGCATATAATTTTTTTCATTTAGTTTTACCCTGCTTGGTCATTAGATGGTGCTGCCAGCCTGCCACCATAGAATGTATGTCTGCCCCATATGTATACACACACATATAATACACTAAATTATTTATATACTACACAAATCATGCAGCAGTGCCATCTATCTTTATTTCGCGATCCATTTTTTTCGACATTGATGCGTTTCGTCACGTTTTGTGTCGCGATATTTCGTCGAACGATATTTCGTCCCATCCCTACTCTCAAGGTACACTCAACACTTTCCCCCATTAACCCTCAAACGGCTGGCTGTACCCTCAAGGCACACTTACATCACTTCCATTTATGTGTATGCATTAAGCAGACAACTTAGGGTTAAGTGCTTTACTCAAGGACATACCAGTGGCAGCCAGGATTTGAACCCACAATGTTCAGGCGTCTATGATTGTATTTGGGGTCATATCAGTCAATAGAAGACATTCTTTGATGATTTTAATGTGATATTCTGTCTTGCCAGGCTACAAAATTATCTTTTTATTCTGTAAACATTGTCTGTGAAACTGATAGTACATTTCAAAAGGGCCCAATTTTTTTTCTTCATCTTTTCATTGACTTCCATATTTTTTGTTAAGAAAGCTCCTATGGACCAGAAGCAGAACATGAGGACCAGAACCCCTCAACATGAGCTAATTTGAGTAAACATTAATATTGCTGTAAACATTATATTGCAATGCTCTCTCCATGCTGGTCACATAATCAGAAAAGAAAACACTGTTAAAAATACTACAGCAGATTAACACAATAACAATTTGGTAAACTCTGACTTTTTAATACACAATATAATGTATTATTATAACAAATAACAAAATAACCATTAGAATTGTTAATTTGTAGCTTCTGAAATGAAGTGAAACTAAACCAGGGCTTAGACAGTTGGCTGGCAAGCATTTTTCACTGAAGTTTATCAGAGATTTGCAGATATGAATGGCCAAATACATTTCAGAATCAATTCACCAAAATAAAAATACCTAAAAAATGTTCACAGTTAAATGTTTCTTGTTTTTTCACTTTATATACCAATACCAACAATACTGTTCAACCAGAAGGGTTACACAGCCACATAGTGTATGGCCAAAGGGAAAAAAACATGTATTCCCCTGTATATTTTAGGCGGACATCACATCATACATGATAAATACATGCCACAAGTAGTTTGGGAATAGAATGTTCTATCTCAAGAATGTAGAATGTCTCAGGATCAGCGGCTGTTTGTCAGAAAGGCATGGTCAAAAGGTGATATCCAGAGTCTCAGGGAGGCATTATGTGTTCTTAAAGGCACTCTAAGCGATTGTGTTTGATGTCACTTCTTGTTGACGTTCGAAGTATTGTCAAACAAAACGGAGGATAGCTCCCTCCTCCCCCTCCCTCCCATGCCTCCTGAAAGACTCACGCGCACGAACCCCCACCCAACCCCTCCTCCAAATCCTTCTTGTCATTTATTGGCTGGAACAATGTTTGTTATGTTTCATTTCGTTTGTTATGCTAGGTTTGCCCACTGTGTTTTTTAGCCGTTTGTGGAGCCTGGGCTATCTACAGAGACCGCGTTTTTTTACAGTGTGTTCAGGGGACAGGCAGCTAGCAGATTGTGAGGAGATGTTTGCTGTATGTAACAACAAATGTTTTAGTCCTAAAAACGCGTCACATCGCTTAGAGCACCTTTAAATACTACAAATTTCCAGTGTTTATTCAATATATCTGAGTTAAATATGTGGTCTGTAGAGCGCTGCAGAACCATAACCAAATATTTGAAGTGTCTATGTACTGTCTAATCCTGGCACAGCGGCCAGTTTTATCTTGCTTCCTAAATTCCAGTCGTCTTAGTTGCTAAATTAACCTCTGTCATGCAAAAGGGACTGTGTTGTTTGACATTAATCAGCTCGAGTCCGTATTGTTAGATAGTGCTTGCTTCCAGCAGCTTAGGTGAAGTGTTTCCTACAGACCCTTTCATTGTTCTTAGTGGAACGACACGCTGCAGACTCATTCTATGCAACCCTGATAATCGGCTACCTATAACGCCCAGCGTGCTAGTGCACTAACATCACCTTCTGCAGTCTTATCTGAACTGCAGGGATGGGCCAGCTCATCTCGGCTTTCTGCAGAACTCTTGGGCTGCTAGGCATGAAAACACACACAAGGGGGCGGGGGGTGGGGGGAGGGTGTTGAGGGGAGAGATAAAGAGAGAGTTAGAGAGAGGGAAAAAGTGTTTGAGAGAGGGAGAGGGTGCAATCTGCTCCCCTCTGCCTTTGCTGAGTGTTTGGAGACTGAAAACGCTGAGGCCCAAAAAGGAACTAGGCCACAATGGTGGAGAAAGAGAGAGAGGGATGTGGAGAGCAGAAGGATAGAAAAAGGAAAAGTGAGACAGAAAGGAAGACGGATAAAGGCAAGAGGGGGGGAGGCAGGGAGACGGCAAGCACAAGCAATGGCTTTTCACAGAGGGCTTTTCGTCTGCATTTCACTCAAAGCAGACGTGTGCCCTCTGGTAATAGGCGCCATGGTAATCGTTGAGAGAGAGTGTATGTGTGTGTGTGTTTGTGTGTGTGTGTGTGAGAGAGAGAGAGAGAGAGAGAGAGAGAGAGATAGAGAGAGAGAAAGAAAGAGAGTGGGTGAGTAGGTTGGCACCGCCAGGCGGGCATTGATGGATTGGCAGCGAACCAGACCCCCTCACTGCAGCTGAGCACCATTAAAGATGAGGGGAGTCTGGCACTCATCCTGCTTGCTAATTAACAGAATAGCACACACACACTCTCATTCTTTCTCTCGCATACACACACATACAAATATGCACAGAGGAATTTCAAAACACTCCCACAATGTTAAGAGTAAGAGAAGTACATGCGCACACACGCGCGCGGGCACACACACACACACACACACACACACACACGCACACGCACACACACACAAATACTCAGTGGAGTGCTAATGATTCTGTAAGGACATTAATCTGTGTGGTGAAAGTGGAAGGGGTGGAAGACGTAAAACACGGGCCGGTCCGGGCCAGACCAAACGTCTGAGTGAAGGATTGCCCCTCTGCCGCTCCACTTAACCCAAAACTATTAGACTATTAGACTGCCATCAACCCAAACGAATATATCACAGATTCCCATCCGCATACATTTACACAGCCCTCACACCTGACCAATGTATCACTACCACACACTCTGCTGCATACATTTGCATCCATCGCAGCCTAAATCGGCTTACTTTTGCCCACCCACCAGCTCTGAGCAATTGATCAGATTCTTTTTAATTGTAACGGCGCAGGCCAGTAACACTCAGTTCGCTGTGTACTTTTGCGCAGAGCTCGTCAGAACAAATCAGTCTGTCATTGTCACTTATGGGCAACACGGGTGTCCTGCCAACGGTGCTGAGCAATACATCAGTCTGCATCAGACTCAGTGAGTGCCTGAGCAGTGCAGGGAGACAGTAGGAGCTTATCCATCACCAATAAGGCCGCCAGGACTGCCTGAGGCAACACCATCATAGTGGCCTTCAAAAAATCTCATCACTTATTAGTATTGGACAGTCAGTCAAGGGCTAGACTCAGTACGCAACCGAAAGTTATATGAAGTGATGCCAAAATGCATTTAGAAGACTATATTTTCATGTGTTTTTTTAAGACTGTTTGCTGCACTGCTACTGTAAGCGTTAACGGGTCTCTGCCACAACAATTATAACACATGTATAACTAGTGTAGCCTCCCTGTAAGCGTCCAAGCAATCTCTCATCTTTGCCTGTGGCTGTAATTCAGCTGATGAAGGGTAGCTGCTGACCCTTGCGTCGTCTGCCGTCTTCTTTTGCTGGACAGTACCGCATCGTACTGTATGACCAACTTATTGGACAGGAGTAATTCATCTTCAAAGTGACAAATGTTTGGGTGGCTTAAGCAACAACAACTTTATACATCTATCCATGTTGAATGTCATCTGTGGAAAAGGACACTCCTACTGAAACATAGTGGGAGGTTTACTGAGGAGTTAATTTATCAGTCTGTCCTCCTACCTTTGTACTCATCTATCCTCCCTGTCATACACCCGAGCATTGTGATGATGACACAGGGTGTGCTGTCGTGGAAAGACTAAATTATTACAGTAAAACATTTCTTGTGAGTGTTATATTGTGTTAGTTGGGCTGTTATGTTAAATATGATTGTGGCATTCGAGCCGCAAGGCATATTAATCACTGTTTGTTTTGCTGGCCTGCATCCCTTTGGGTGTGACTACACGCACACAAGCACACACACACACCTAGGGTTAGACACACAAGCAGACAGACACACATCACCCCCTCCACCCATGTCTGATTCTTGAGACGTCTGGCCACTACTTAATTAGACGGCAACTTAACCCCATCGACCCTTAACCAACAGCCCTTCCCCAATCTCCCCAGAGCCTGTGAGTAGAGCCCAGTCTTAATTCCCGCTGCTCTCCACTAACGTTGTTGGTGCTGCTGGCACTCTGGGATTATTGTATGTGGGAGGGTGATTGAAGCGTAATCTGGAGCTAATCTTCTGAGCCATTGTTATCTTGGATGCTTTTTTGTTTTCTTGGTTTCATAAACACAGTGTGGTTTGCACGGCATGCACTACTTACAGCCATTTGTCCAGGGAGCTTTGATGTGCCAGCAAGCTCTGTTAAGAAAATAGAAAACAATATCATAAGCGCCTCTTGGAGGACAAACGACAATAAATACACAACCCAGTGACAGGGACACAATGGGAACTTCTCAATAAAGACTCAAAAATTGTTGAAAACAATACCTGCTTTCCCACAACAACAGCAACATAACACACATAAAGGTCCCTGTGGAGTCTTCAAAATGGAGATCTCAAGGAAATCATCCAAGGAAATGTGATTGAGCGCTTTTCTACAATACTGTTGAAAATGTAATGTTTTTTTTTTAACCATCATGCACTTCTTCAGTACAGTTGAGACACTTTTCACTTCATTTTTGGTGGGGAGAAAAATCTTAAGAGATTTATTTACATTTCCCTTGAGCCATTAGAGAGACACTTTTATGCAGATTGAAGAACTACTGCCCAAACTACCCGTTTTAAACTATTGATTCAAAATGTGGGAAGCTCCTCATTGAAGAGAGCAGTTATGTAAAAAATATTGTCTTTTTATTGTAAGTGTTTGTTTAATAAGTAAATTCCTGTGAGAAATTCTTGATTTGGAAAGCATTTGGTGATCAAATTCAGGGTCCCCAGACGGTGAGACCTGACCCAACCCTGAAGGCAGAGCTAGAGGAGTCTCGAGACGAGTGTCTGCACCTGCAAGAGCAACTGGACCGAAAGAAGGCAGAGCTTCACCAGATACATACTGAGTATGACACATCCTACTGCTCGCATTCATAAGACAAACTTGCATGCACACATACTTATACTCTCTGGTATCGAAGATCAGTATTAGTTTAGTACAGTTAGTACAGTTTGCCATAAAATAGTCTTTGCTGATTTATGAGAAAAGCAGTCATCTAATAATTTAACTTTTAGCTTGTTTTACAAGTATATACCGAGCAACTCTGCATTTGGTATTTTATCCTGTTTGTTGGGTTTTGGCTGAGGTTCAGACAACACGTTGAACAATTGGGTGTGTTGAAGAACACACCCATAATACCTTTTAGGCCACAGGCAAAATAGGGTCAAAATGCACCCTCCCCCATCTCTGAATGAAACTTGGAATGCTTTAATATGCATGCAATGTGCATTGTTTTATGCTAAATGTCAGTTTAATGTTAATAGCAAAAACAGTTTCAGCCATGCCCAAAATCACCATTCCAATCCATTTAATTCTATTGAAATGCACCAGAAGAGTATGGATAGTTCATTGGGTGGGATAGTTAAATCACAGGATAAAGAAGATTGGCTTTCAGAAACCAAATGATTTTCAGTGAAAATACATTCATGGGATTATAATAAGTATATATAATGACTAGGGCATCCCAAAAAACACACACACTTAAACCCAGACAAAAGCACATGCTCATGGACACCCACACATACACATATTCATACATACATACACACATACACAATTTGGGCACAAAGGCCTCACATACAGTGTGTATGGCTTCTAAGCATAGAGTGTTGCTGCAAATTAGCAGTAAAGATCTAAGCACCATAGCGCCACCCTGAGGCCACATGGAGCCTGCACACACAGGCTGGCCAGGGCACCGGGTGCACAGACAGGCTTGAGTTCATCTATGTCCCTCCATGGCTCCTGACCCGGCTCTTCTGCTCCCTCTGAACCGCCAACACCCATCACTCCCTCATTCCTCTGCCTCTCTCTTTCCTCTCTTTCTCTCCTCACACTCCTGTGACCCGTCTTTCTTTCCTTCTTTCTTTGACTCTCTCTCACGTTCGCCCATGATCTATCTTTTTTTTTAATTTCTTTCTTTCTCTCTCACTCACTCACACACACACAGACACACACTCTTTCTCTCTTTCTCTATTACTCACTATCTCCCCTCACTTCTCTCTCTCCCCCACCCCACCCCCCCTCAGGCTGACTCAGTTGCGGATGGACAGGGAGAGCGCGGAGGCTCGTGTGCGGGCGCAGGAGGATCAGCTGGCTGGACTGCAGGAGGAGCTGAGAAGAGAAGCCGAGAGCAGAGCACACACCGACAAACTGCAGACGGTACCTACACACACACACACACACACACACACACACACACACACCTACACACTGACGCACATGCACAAATTGGTGCACAGTGACTATGTTGATAGGGGTACAGAAGCACAAAGCAGTGGACCTCACATGGAACACACAGGGCACACTCTTACATGTCCACTGAGCCTTTGCCAACTCCACACAAGTGCAACACACACATGTGTTTGTGGCACGTAATGCCTACAGGAGCCAGTTGTAGACGGTGCATAGATATATTCACATGTGCTCACACCGTACATTCATGGGGAAACAATGCATGTATAATACATGTATACGTGTATAATGATTCGCTTCGCAAACACCACACACACACTTCGTTTTCTTTGTTAAAGGTGACCACCTAGTTGTCCTATCAACCTAGCAATGAATGTTTTTTCATTTTATCCAGCCGTGCAAAGTCAAAAACACAAAAAGACTTTTATATATTGTATACTGTTTTGCATATTTGTGTATTTATTTAGGGTACCTATTACTAAAATCAGTAGTAGACTATGAGCTTGGCCATTTTTCATATACAAACACACACCCCCACACAGTTTTGGCAATTTGAGCACGTAGACTACACATTCTGTATGCCTGCTCCAGCCTCCAAGCATAGAGTGTTGCCTCAAAGTAGCAATGAGGATCTACACGTCATAGCGCCACCCTAAGGCCACATGGAGTCTTTGACAAACACAGACAGATAGAAACTGTGCATGTCCAATGTGTTAAATCAGCGCCTGCTCACACTGGATGGCCAGGCTGGTCTGCACTCTCTTCCATCATTTCCTGTCGTTCATGCATACTGATATGTGACGCTATAACATAGCCTCACCTGATGTTAACAAGTGTTATTGCATCTCACTCAGCTGTGTAGTCGGCAACCTTCGATCGGTAGTCGGCAACGTATCAACTTTTTTTTTGCAGAATGGCTGTTGGCTTGGCATTATAGTGGTGTGTAGGCCGCTTCACACAAGACAGGCAGAGCCGTAAATATACACACACTCATTGTACATTCTGTGCTGTACCTTCAGTTGGACATCCCTCTATTATGGAAGCCTAATCTCTTCCAGCAGTCTTATATCCAAAGGCATAAATGGATCCATCGTTTTGTCCCACATTCCCTGGTGCCAAATCAGAATATACATTTCTTCAGTTTATATTAACTTTTCTGTGGGATGCCAGGAACTCTTCAGACCACCACAAAACACACACATTGTCTCTCTTCCGTGATTTCTTCTTCGGGTCAGATCGACATATGGCGTCAGTCAAACGTTTCTTAGGCTAAAAATGCCTCAGCTCCTTGCCAGAACGTCTCAATTAAAAGTAGATTTATCTGGTCCAGACAGGCAGAATCAATCGGACCACCTGCACCTCCACCACTCCCACCGCACCCACACCCCCTGGCCCTTTTTCATACGCCTGAGTGGAGTGTTTTCTGGGCCAGCACTCAGCAGTAGTGCTTCTGGGAGGTCCGAGCCAAAGACGGGAATCATTTGCTGTCAGACGGGCTAATTTGTTGACAAATCTGCCACGCTCACCTCTGTTAATCTTTGATTGTCTGTAAATTAGGGAAGCTAAGAACCTGCGTTTAGTGTTAAAATCCACTTTAGCACGTGCATGTGTGTGCGCATGTGTGCATGTAATATAATATGCGCAATATGTGGCCAACAGTACATACACACACACACACACACACACACACACACGGGTAACTTGCGCTAACCCCTAACCTCCTATTGTAGTGGCCTCGGGCATGCATTTTTCTACTTCAGTATGTGTGTTTCATTTAGTTGTGTGTGTGTCTACCACTGAGTGTATTCTATCCCTGTGCGTGTCTATCCCCATGTGTGTGTGTGTGTGTTTAGGAGCTGATGGAGTTGCGTGCGGAGCAGGCAGAGCTGCTGTCTGTGCGTCAGAAACAAGAGGAGACGCTGCGTCAGCGTGAGCGTGAGCTCACCGCCCTCAAGGGGGCGCTCAAAGATGAGGTGGCCACGCACGACCGCGAGATAGAGGTCCTCCGAGAGCAGTACAGCCAGGACATGGAGAGGCTCCGCGTCAACATGGAGCAGGTTTCACAGGTACCGCACACACACACATTTACACACAAATACATTAATCACACAGACATCTACGTTTAAATCAAGCACATACGCACATTTTGTACATTACGCACACTCTTTGATCAAAGACATAAATACACACTCCTCAGTACATTGCACACACACACGTACAGATGCACAGACTCACTGACACACAAATGCACAGATACAGACAGGTAGGCAGTTAAGGCGAAATTTAGCTGACAACTTTGTGTGTAGTGTTGCTGCCCTCATCTGGCAAAATATTGGAATGGCAATCCTGAAGCCTAGCTCTGAATTCTATCACCAAACCTTTGCTTTGTGACTGGCAGTGACTGGCAACTATTCTTTCTGTGACCTCTCCATTAACCCTCTCTTTCTCCCCTTGTCTATGACTCAACTGTGGGGAAATTAGGCACAATGTAACAAAAATCTCCAAAACATGCTTTGATAATAAAAATAAGTAATGCTTTCTTGTTTCCTCTCTTAATTCCTCTACTTACCCTTGCACTCCTCTCTCCCTCTGTCTGTCTCCCTACCTATCGCTCTCTCTCTGTCTCCCTATCTCTCGCGCTTTCTCTCTGTCTCCACTCCTCCCCAGTCCCAGGCGGGTATTGAGGCGGAGCGGCAGCGTGTGAACAGCACAGTGAGGACCTTGCAGCAGCAGCTGGAGGAGAGCAAGGAGGAGGGCGAACACTGGAGGGGCCAGTTCCAGGGGAGCAGGGATGAGCTGCGCTCCACTAAACAAGAGTGAGTGTGTCACATACACACACACACACACACACACAGACAACTCACACAGACACTCACACAAGCAACAACTCCTAAACTAACGGAATGGGCCACTTAAGAAAACATGAGACTAGTGGACACAGATGGCTGCACACACATACACACACACATGCACGCTCTCTCACACACACACACAATAAAGGGCATGTCATACCATAGTTTAGCAGGCACAAAGTTGGAGAACTTTCTGTGTGCACACACACATCAAAATTTGAAGAAATCGGGCTCAAAACCTCACAGAAATTCAAATGAAGTCAATTGTGTTATTTTGTCATGTATAGAGCCCTTTGTAGAACAGCATTGTATTATGGTGCTGTACAGCAAGGAGCAGCCCAGAGCAACATCATTTGTGGTTAGTCATGGTGTTAGCTGCGCATCACAATAATTCCAAAATATTGTCCCACTACATCTTATGGTGGTCAAGCCATATGGACTGTGTAGTAGTAACATAGCAGCCAGGCACAATGTTTAACTCAAGGAGCAACACAGGGCACAGAGCCTGTAGTCGGTCCTGGCACCGGTTGTGGAATTGGTCGCAATCCACTGGTGCAGGTGGGCAGAGAAAGCAAAGGAGTTGGGCGATTCTTACGTCATTGAGTATATGTGTCCTATACAGATGGGCGGGGGGTTACAAACACACACACACACACACACACACACACTCCTTTCAGATGACATTGCATGACATTGTCTAGTTCACACAGTATGGAATCACATAGACATCTGTAGTCATACATTTTTAATATCAGAGATCAAGCCCATGCACACGGAAATATCTGTCCTGGTTATGTATAAACCATTAGCAACATCCCAAGGAAATAAGGACTGCTGCTTCACCACACAGCACCTGGGTGGTGTTGTCATCAATGTGGATCATTGCACGTGTGTGTGTGTGTGTGTGTGTGTGTGTGTGTGTGGAGCACTTGCGTGTGGAGTACTTGTAACACCAGTGTTAGCCTAAGTGTGTGAGCGTGTTTGTGCATGTGTCTATGCATGTTTTTTTTTTCACTTTTTTATTAAGTTGGAGTGTTTATGTGTGTGTGTCTGTGTCTGTGTGCGTGTGCGTGTGCATGTGTTAGTGCATGTTCTTACTAACGTGTGTACTTCTTTCCATTCCTGATGCATGCTGTTGGCACAGAGAGGAAAAATCGAGTCCCGGGAGCAGTCCACAGTGAGAGACACACAGAGAGAGAGAGAGAGAGAGCTGTTGTAGACTAGAGTCTTACTGAGGGGTGCAACAGTAGACAGATGAGACTAGTCGCAGTCATACTTATTTGAATAAACATAATACATTTATATATGTTTAAACGTATATCACATTTATCTTGATATTATGTTTATCATACATCTCTACAGAATGCTGTGGTAGGTCCTATTTATGTCCTATGGACCACAGCTATGCATGGTGCACCACACTGGTGCATATGAGACAATGCTGAAATGAGACATTGTTCATGTTTAAACATATTGCTATTTGCTACACCGTGGTAGGATGCCAAAAATGATTGTACTTAAACATGAAGTATTTGTCAACCGCTGCACCCCTCTTTCCAGACTACGTCTGTGACTGTGTTGTTTCTGTGTCATGTGATTATTCAGCTCTTTGTTTTAACCTTTCCAGATTTTTTTTTGTTTGTTTGTTTGTTTTATTTGTTAAATAGAAATGTTGACATGTTGATGTCCACTCAAAAGTTAACCTGATCACTAGAAAAATCCCACCTCACCCACTGGCCCCAGTACACAGAACACATAGAGGCTTGTGTGAAGAGACCTTCCGCAGTGCCTCAGATTAGCCCTGCTAGTATCACATGTAGTGTGTGCTGTGATTGGAGCCCCAATATGTAATATATCTGTTTGTTGAATGAATGTATTTCCACTGCTCACAAGGTGTGTTTGTTCTTTAGATAAATGCAAATGACCCAGTATTACAACTTTATTAATAACACAATTAATAATGATTTAACATTGATGATGATAACGTCATCTAACATGAATGGCACTTGAATGTTGTTGTAATTGAGCAAAGATTTGTAGCTATTGATGGGCCATTTTCCTGGTGTGTGTGTGTGTGCACGCTCAGATTGCTCCAGGCTCGTCTGGAGAAGGATGAGTTCGAGGAGGAGCTGAAAGAGCTGCAGGAGAAAGTGGAGCTCATGAAACGGCAGATGCCTGACCCGAACCAAACAGACACACTCAAAAAGGTTTGCACACACACAAACACACACACACACACACAGAGAGAAAGAGACACAAGCAGACACAAGGACACAGTTGGTTCAGAAACTCTAATCGCTTTAAATGTCAAAAATTTTAGCCTATTCTTATTCCTAGATACACTAAACACACAGAGACTTTTGCTGCTTCATAGCTCTTGGTGTAAACAGACAGCTTAACTCTCGTCCCTTTAGGAGCTGGAGCGCAGCCGTGGTGAGCTGAAGCAGGCGCAGTCAGAGGTGGATAAGGTGAAGGCGGAGCGGGACAAGAAGCTGATGGAGGTGGTGTCCCTGAAGAAGAACCACCAGGAGCAGGAGGCTGAGCTCGCCTACGAGCTGGACCGCCTTCGCCAGCAGACGCGCCGCGACAAGGACGACCTGGCCAAAGCACACGAAAAAGCTAAACAGGTGTGTGTATGCTCCAGGTTTTTGTGTGGGTGTGTGTGTGTGTAGGTGGGTGTGCATGCATGTGCGTACAGGTGTGTGTTTGCCTGTGTTAGATAGAGTTTGTGAACCTTCCCCTAAGTCTGGTTATGTCCCGCCCCCTTTTTGCAGCTAGTCGAGCCATCATTGGTGGATGCGCTGCGGGGGGAGCTGAAGGAGGCGCGGTCAGAGGAGGAGCAACTGCGCCGGGTCCTGGCAGAGCGAGACGAGGAGCTGCAGAAGGAGCGTGATTGGCTCCAGTCCGCGCACACGCAGCTCAGCACGCTCCGAGACCAGCGGGAGGAGCAGGAGGACACACACACACGCCTCAGGGAGAAGCTCACTCGTCTTGAGGTGAACACACACACACACACAAATTACACACGTACTTTAAAAAGAGGAGCAGGAGGAGACACATACACACACCCACACACGAAGAGATAAATGCACATGGCTTTTAATCAATATCAGCTGGCATGTATTCAGTTTAAACAAGTATTGAACTTAGTAAAACACCCAGACACCCCCCACACACACACCTACACACACTCACTAAATCACCCCGCAGAGGAATTCACAGAGACATACACTCAACATACAACATACAAACATACACTCGCAGTCAAAGTCCCTTTGTTCGACTGTCTGTAGTCCCAGCTGCAGGAGCGTGAGCACCAGAGCTCTGAGGCCGAGCAGGAGCTCCAGCAGGAGGTGGAGAGGCTGAAGAGCCAGCTGGACGAGGGCAGGCGCGGCAGCTCCAAGTTGGGCCGGGAGCGGGAGGAGCTGGCCTTCCGCCTGGAGGAGAAGGAGCGAGAGAGGGAGGCCCTGCGCAAGGAGAACGGCCTGCTGGAGGATCAGAAGAGACAGGCCGAGCGCACACTGGACAGGCTCACAAAAGAGGTAATAGAGGGAGAGTGTGTGCACGTGCGTGTGTGTATCCCCAAGTCTCCCCCTGTAGTTGGACTGTCTATCCTGTTCTATTCTGTTCCTCTTAACTGACCCGACAACATGACATGACGTTATATCTACAAAAACATTGGTTTAGAGGAAAAGTTCAGCCTTTTCTATCTTTTTTTCCTCTCTCTCTCTCTCTTTACGTCTCTCTCCTTGCCCCGGTACCTCCCTCTCTCTGTCCCTCTGTCTCTACAGCTAGAGCAGGTGTCTGTGGAGGCTCGTCAGTCAGTGGAGGCAGTTCAGGCTCAGCTGGAGGAGCAGAGGGAGAGGGGGCGCCGCGAGCAACAGGAGAACCAGAAGCTCGGCCGAGAGCGCCTGCTGGAGCTGGAGAAGGCCCAGAATGCATTGCGCTCGGCGCAGGAGGAGGTGAGAAGGAAGACGGGCAGAAAAAGAGCGAAGATAAAATGGGAACAGGAAGATGTGAGGGACACAGTAGAACAAAAGGAGGAGTAAAGGGAGTGAAAGATCTTTGATCAGTCTGATCTCAGAAGGACATAAAGGGTTTGTGGGAAATACAAACAGAGTTTAAAGACGATTGTGGTGGATTTATCTCGTTTGAATTTAGATAAACACTAACACATGTATTCCCAACCTGTCTAAGGCAGACTTGGGCCCTAAATCAAAAATAGCACAGCTTTTATAGTACCTGTTGTTTGCACAGCAAAAACCTACTGTAAGATGATAAGGGGCAGGTGCAGGTGTAGGCTAGGGCCACACTAGGTGCGTTACTACAGGCTTATTACAGGGTCAAACTAAATTGCGGACTTGTGGACTCCGCTCAGTCTTCATAGTGCAGAGAGGGCTGGGACACTGTATGTAACCAGCAGCCTGATCACAGCACATCCTCCACTGAAAGTGTAGTAGTGGCTTACGGAAACAGGAAGAACAGCAAGACATGTTGGAGAAGAAAAGTTATGTTGTGTGTGCATGCATTTTTAACACTGTGTGTGAATGTGTGTCTGTCTGTGCAGCTCTCTCGGCAGAAGAAGGAGTATGTGACGTGCAGTGAGGAGAAAGACAATGCTCTTCTGGATAGGGAGTTGCTGACTAACCGTCTGCGTCACCTGGAGGGGGAGCTTGAGAGCCAGCGCGGCAGCCAGAGCGACAAGGCCCGAGAGATGCGCAGCATGGAGGTACATAATGTCTCTGAGAGGGATGGAGAGAGTGTGTGTTTTTAAATGTACACACACACATTCTAAATTATTTGTGTGTGTGTGTGTGTGTGTGTCTTCAGGATAAGATGAAGCATTTGGAGATGGAGCTGGATGAGGAGAGGAACACCGTTGAGCTGATGACTGATCGCATCAACAGGAGCAGAGACCAGGTGAGGTGGCTACAAACACACACACCTCACCCACTAGAAAACATGTATTTTTTTTTATCATTTTGCATGTTTATTTCAAATCGGCATCAGACCAAAATGAAACAAAATAAAACGTGACCTAACAGCTGAGCTGTCAATTTGTTTTGCCTGAATATAACTATAACGCCTTTTCTTTCTCTCTCCCTACACACACACACACACACACAGATAGAGCAACTGCGCTCTGAACTTATGCAGGAGAGGTCCTCCAAACAAGACCTGGAGCTGGACAAGAACGCCCTGGAGAGACAAGTGAGTGCTACAGGCATTACACACTCACATACACACATAAACACAGACACACATAGTCATACTTGAACACATAAACGGAACTCTGTTGTTAAAATTACAGTCATAGTGTTAAAACTGTAACGTTTATAAAATATGTTCTCTTTATTTTGCCTTTACTCTCCCTCTCTTTTTCTTATCAACCCCTCAGATAAAGGATTTCAAGAGCCGTGTGGCAGAGATGGAAGGACAGACACGCTCCTCCTCTGGCGTCTCTCAGCTGGAGAGCAAAGTCCTTGAGCTGGAGGAGAGACTGCACAGCGAGGAAAGGTGGGAGAGACTACATTACCCACAATCCAGTAGGCTCGGCCAGCCACTGCAGGGAAGAAAGAGAGAAAAAAAGTGTTTTGGTAGGATAGTGTGGATGTAGTTGAGATCATTTTGAAGAACTGATCAGTGTGTGTGTGTGTGTATGTGTGTGCACGTGTGTCTGTGCTGTGTCT
>JAGFZM010000050.1:271137-287544 GCA_017657215.1 Limnothrissa miodon
TGTGTGTGTGTGTGTGTGTGTGTTTGTGTGTGTGTGTAGCTATCTCTGCGTGTGAAGGCCCTGAAGCGTCAGGTGGATGAGGGGGAGAGTGAGGTGGAGCGTCTGGAAGGGCTGCGGAGGAAGGCCATCAGAGACATGGAGGAGCAGCAGGAGCTCAAGGAGGCCCTGCAGTCACGGGTCAATGCACTTGAAAACGAACTCAAGTAAGTGTGTGTGTGTATGTGTGTGTGAGTGAGAGAGACGGGGCGGGGGGGTGGTGTGGGGGGTGGGGGGGTGGATAGCCTGAATGCCTTGTAGAACTAGTGGACCCAAGTAAGATATATAAACAGTGTATATTTCTGAGAGAGAGAGAGAGTGAGAGAGACGTGTGATGTGTGTGTTACAGCAATCAAGGCTTTGAGGTAACAGTTGGATGAAAACTTGTTGTCCATTCTTGGCAGCAAATCACTGAAATGAAATCCACTCAGCCACTCTCTCACGCCTCAGTTCACACAATTACAGAATAACCTGTCCTGAGATTTAAAAAAAACGTTTGTGTGTGTGTGTGTGTGAATGAGTGTGTGAAGTGTGAGGTTGCGTGTTTGCGGCTGTTGCCAGTTCACTGATCCAGACCACTCTATACTCCACTGGGAGTCACACACACTCACTGGCAGAGAAAGCAAAATTATCACGACAGCTTGGCCCAGCCACACCAACACACACACACACACACACACACACACACACACCAACACACACACACACACCATACACACACACACCTGTGAAGTCAAACACCGACACAAGCTCATTTCTCAATAGTGTTTCTTTCACAGAAACCAGTAAGTACTTAAGAAGGTTTTTTCTTCTTTCCAAACCTTTTATAGTGATACTTGTGGTGATTGGTGTGTTGTAGATGTTTGTATGGACATGTGTGGTTTTGTGTTTGCATTTTTGAGTAGTTACAATTCATATATATCTTATTATACTTTACATTTGGTTATGGTGTGAGGCACTCCAGGGGGCACCAGTGAGCCTATGGCAAGGTCCTCATTGCTGTAATCTCCTAATAAAATCACTTAATGTTCTTAGCGTGCCAAGGATCACCCCACAGACTGCCCTGTTGTTTTGAACAGAGCACTTAACACCAACTCTGAGGGTGCACACAGACACAGACAGAGAGAGAGAGAGAGAGAGAGAGAGAGAGAGAGAGAGAGACGCAGACCTTGGAAGAGATCATCCAGAAGCTTTGTAGATTAATGCAGCTCAATCAGTGAGCTTATTGCAGGGTCTATTGCAGTCACCTCTGTCTTTTGAGGCCAGACCACAATAGCAGAACTCCTGGTCTGTAAACACAGACACACACACACACACACATGTCTGAACATGAAAAATATTTTAAAAAATCAACATAAGCTAGGTTAATATATGTTCAACTATTTGCCTGCCTTTGATGTTGAAGTCACTGCAAGGTCTGGTCTCCGCTGACTATTACTGTAACATCGCCATTGCAGGCTTAGGATATGCTAGTGAATGAGTATTAGAATATTCACTGTGACAGATGAAATACAAGGAAGCATTTTGGCTGGTGCTGCCAGTCAGTGATCTGACTAGTTTTCCTTGATATTGTACAAGACATACATATAAAATACAGATTTAACCAAATAGTTATCAGTAGGCAAACATTCCTGATCATTGAATCAGAAAACATGGAACTGGTTATGTGGTTGAACAGCAACAGTGCTCAGGCAGTCGCTTCATTTATCCCTGCTTGTATCCGCCCGGTTACGCACACCATCAGTGTCAGTCTCCTTAAGTCACTTTATTATTTCCGTCTCGTCTCAGGCGCAAGTCCCAGCAGGCCATGCGTCCCATCATGGACTCCTCCGCCCTCAGCTCGGACGACGAGTACGATGACGATGGCCTCTACGACCCCACCAGCATCACCTCCATCCTGACCGAGAGCAACCTGCAGACCAGCTCCTGCTAAGAGCACAGAGGTGGGGGTGCTGGTGGTGGAGGAGACGGTCGGAGTCTAATGGGTCACCTTATGCTTCTTTGTAGAATCTACGCTTTAGATCAGGCCTTATTTAAACAAAAAAAATGTTTACAGATGTGGCTATCTACAGATATCGGTCCGCTGTCTTTTGTTTGTTCCTTCCCCAACTGGCACACCATTGCACAATTAGATATACTCACATACTCCTCTTTTAATGTGCAAGTTTCCCATAGAGCCCCATGGGTCAGCATTAGTCCACTTCATGGCTGTATTCTCAGCTTAGATACCACACAGAAACATCAGGCAGGGGAGCAGGGAAAACTGTCTGTGACTAGCACTGGTTTTGGATAAAGCGGTGTCGGAGAGGGATTGTACAAGGTATGAAAGAGAAGCACTAAGGGCGGGGGGGGGGGGGGGGGGGTGCGACCCGGGGGGGGGTGGAGCATTACTGGACTTAAACTCATGTCTGTATAGTTGTAATGATCAGCAGAGATGGGGCACACTGGAGTTCACCGTTCAGCATGGTTGAGAGATGGCTGAAGGGGACAGATACTCTATGAGTTTACGTAGATATCCTAGCCTAGAGACGGAAGTGGGTGGGGGTGAGGGGTGGAGAAGAAAGGGTTGGTGAGGGAGGGGGGGCTATTAGGTATTAAGAGCACAACGAACATTCCACTAGGAAAGAGGAAGGCAGACTATAAACTAGGAACCTGACCGGTCTGCACAGCTCCTCACTGGCCATTGATAGTAGACAAAAACCAGCCGAGAGATCCAAGTGGTCCCCTCACAGATCAAAGTGCCTGACGGGCTCACCTGTCACCACTACTACCACACCGGCAGCTAACACAAGCACAGAAGCAGTCTTTCAGTAAGCGCTAAATAGAGCTTCATTCTGCTGAGCACCCACAGACAAACGTCAGAGACATAGTGGGCTATAAGCTCTGCAAAGTCAGACCTGGCCCAGTGACTGCAACCAATGTAGAAGCATGTACACAGCAGTACTCAACGGTACGCAAGTAGACAGTGGTACACCAACTAGCCAACTGAAGAACCAATTCTGTGGTCCAATTCTGTATTGTGGAGAACCACATCATTATCACAGGGCAGTGTTTAGCTATCACGCCTTACACTAGTACACACAGAGCAATAATTACACACACACACACACACACACACACACACACACACACAGAGGTAATGGCATGCTACCATCTACAGTAAATTACAAGACAAGCCATCCCATGGCATACAGAATGTTGTCTTACCACTTCCATTCACACTAGATTCTATTATTTGCTGCTGCAGATATGGTACAACTATGCTAGGGGCATATGTACTATACTGTAACACACCGCATTCACAAGCATAGGCTTACACTAAAGGTGAGTAATGGGACATAGCTGAAAGGTTGTTGCTGTCGACTCCACCCAGTCATTTCTCACAGGCATAAATTTAGTGAGGTCGAGTGGTTACTGTGAGGCCCGGACCCCACAGAGCTGACAGCGTGCAGAATGATTGTTGCCCTGTAATTTGCGGAGACGCAGAGCCCTTATCTGGCCACCGCTAAGCAGAACTGTCAACTGTGTCAAGCATTATAATGACAGATTGAGTCCGTTATGTCATAGGTTATGGTTTATGGCAACCCACAACACAGCAAAGACATTTCAGATGAACTACCAGCAAGCCAATGCAGATGCATGTTCCACATGCATTTATTTTGTAGGCTAATGTTATACCAGTGACCTATGTCTCTATCTGAAACACACTTATACATACCTTTTAATGAAAAAAGTACAGTAGGCTACTGTATATCTTGCAATAATAAGTGATCAAAATAGTTTGTAATAGTATGCAATGTCTGTATACACAAAATATTTATAATACAAAAAGGGTTAAGCACAACATCCTTTATGTGTAATGTGACTAGAAAACAATAATCTGATTTATACTTCTGAACATTCCATCTTTTTTATGGAGATTCTTCTCACTGGATGTGATTGGTGGCGCCTTTGTTTGTCAATATTATTGTCAATATTATAATCTTTACTTGCCAGTACTGCTTACCTGCCTACTTACCTGTACACCTGTATTCTGCTTTGCATCTCAGTACTCCACTAACACTAATATCACATCATTGCCTTATAGTTGTAATGCTGATTGATTTTTCAGTATCTTTTTCAGTTATAATTCAGTTTTCTTAGTCATTCCAAAGGATTTTTGAAATGGTACTTTCAGTTTTGTACATGTTCCTGTTTTGTATTTAAGTAGGCCTTCTTTTACATTGAGAACAGTGATTGTGATTATGATTTAATTCATGAATGCAATTCATAATTGTATTTCTTTCAAACACACTTGTACATGAGAAATGGTTCCTTAATGTGGAAATACTTTTCGCTGTATTTTTATTCTAATGGAGTATTTTCATACATGCATGGTAAAAATATATAAGGGTTATTTAGCTCTGTAAATCTGTATTTTTTACAGTATCAAATCATTTTCTATTTAAATAAATAAATCTGCAATAATTCAGTACAGTTTGTTTTCTGTTTTGTCTTTTTGACCTTTCATTTATATTTTATGTATTTATTTTGACCTTTAAACTACCTTTTATTTGTTGATTTAAAAAGAAGTACCCAGCATTAATCCTACAACAAAATATCAGAGCTGTGGACATTGTGGACTTGAAGTAGTATTATATCTACATGAGGCCCTCTGGGAGCGATTGTACTGTAGAGATAAATTGGCAAAGTTAGTTTGATCCTTTTTTGTGTTTTATCTGATTGCTCACATCTATTACTGAATCTTGTTTACATTAGGAGTGAGTGTGTGTTCTGTTAATTTGTCTGGAATCTATTTTTGTGGCCCATGGCTTCAAAAACTTGCTCAGCTGCCTGTGCAGTGTGTGTATGTGTTAGGTCATGGCCTGACTCTAATGCTTACCTATTCATGTGCACCGCGCTGTACCCTTTCACACCTCTAGGGGCCACATGCCCAACCCTGCCATGAGAATACTGGGTGGTAGCCAGCAGGGCGATAGCAGCACAGTAAGTACGTTGGTAAGCCTCCCTCCCAACACCCTAACAGGTGCTACTGAGTAAAACTAGCACCGACCTAGCCCGTGATTCTGCTGAATCGTTGATTTAAGCTCAGCCGTGTATAGGTCTACTGGACTGGACCATCTTGGAGCAGTAGTAGAGAGACTATAGCCATTCTAAATAATATAGTTATTCGGACATAAACAAGGATCATTGCAAGTCTGGTGTGTTGGATATCTCCCTTTTCATTTTGATGGGGCCTAGTCTTGTTAATGCCCATAGCTGCCGAAGGCTGTAATAATTTTCAATATGGATGCCAAGTGAAAGGATCTGTCTTAGAAGGACTGATTCAGAGGTTTCACAGGGAACTTTCTGTTTTCTTCATACAATATAAAGAGAATTAAATTCTCTGCCTTTGAGGAATGGTCGTGTCTTTGAGGAAAGTCTACTAAACTTCTTACTAAGCAAACAAAGACGTTCCCATTAATGCATCCATGGATTTGCCAAGTCGGAACAATAGTGTTGTCTTGTAGTGATGTGGATGACATTGGAATCCTAATATAACTGATGAATGCTAGACAGAATGACAGAGTCTTATGATTCTGTGTGTCATTAGGCCTATGTGTTGTGTAATTTGAGTATATAAGAGTACAGCTGAACTGGTTTATATTTTATTAGATCACTTGGGTGTGGTGCGAGCATGATCGGAATGTACTGTATGACAGTTACTGGACAGAATCTTTATTATCAACTTGCTGTACAGGAGAGCACTACAAACTATTCCAAATAACCTTAGGACGTGATCAGGGATCATGGGATTAGTGGTTCATAACTACACAAGGTCTGAAAATAAGGACACACCTAGTGTGGGTGTTCTTTCTGTTGTCAACAACCCCATTGTTGAATTCTTCATCACTTAGGTACAGACTCAGACTAATACCTTTGCATTTCAAATAATTAAGTCATAGGATCACTTGGATTACTTAACTTAGGATTCCACAGAAGATCATTTTTAAGAGCTTCGAATTGTATGTCTTCATTGTACTAGATTGCTTGGAAAAATGAATGTTCTGTGTAAAGACTGCTCACTACTGAAGTTACGCTTTGTTATAGCAACAGCTTTCCATCCACACATTCAAGCCTCCACGTCATCAAAAATAGTCATTATGTGTGAAGCAGTAATTGTTTTGCTCTATAATTAAGCAATTAGTGGGTTCCACTGCAAAGGGTGTGAGTGTGCCATGCAATGCTCTGTTTGGGTGGCCACCTTGTATGTTGTGATTTGCATCTGCTGGAAACAAACCCAGAATGCAACCTTTTGGTTGCTGTTCAACTGTGTCAGAAATGCAGAAAGACTTCTGAGGAAGCTGTGCCACACAACCACAACATGGTGATGATGAACATGATGGTGTATGCAAATACATTGTCTGTTATATCACTGTATAAATAAAATGCAAATTCTGTTGCCTCTTCCTTTTAAGTAGGCCTATTATCCTTCCTCTTTGTCTATGTCTATATCATTCAAGTTGTGTAGTATGTAGATGGAAATATCTATCTATATAAAAACATGTTTGTATGTAATAACTAAAAGCTACTAATTTTGTCTTTCAATTGGTGATTCTTGCCAACTCCCACTAACTAAACGCTATATATGCCTTTAATGTGTGGCCTTTTTTTTTTTTTTTTTTTTTTTTCAGATAAACATTTAGACAGAAGGCAATTTATGTATGTTCTTCAATGGTGTATAATACGAAAAAAAAAGCTAAAGAAGAATATGAGTTTATTTATGAGTTGCTGACCATACCATGGCATCATATGGGTTGATCTTCAAATACATTGCCAAACATAATATATGCATGCATTCCCTCTGATTTTTAGTTGGTCAGAATGTTTGAGGTTTTACTTTGCGCATTATGTTTTTTGCTTTTTTTTGTGTAGACATGATTAAACAGACAAAAAAAAAATTCAGTTGATCTACAGTATCTGCCTCTTATCTTTACCTTTATTTTCATGATCAATCTTCCATGGAATTGCTTCCATGGAATTTTTTTTTTTGACATTATCTTATTACTTTGAGATAATATATCATTATCATTTCTACAATTGCAATTGGTAGTCATCAGTCAGTGTTGATACTAACTCTTCTTATTCCTTCAAACTGTACCCTTTTGGGTCGTTGATATGAAGGTTTTATAGGGAATTTCTGAGTCATGCTTATTTGGCTATCTTGCTTGCGACACAGGACCCACTGAGGCGTGTTGAAAAGTAAATTAAGCTGAAAGCTGACATAGGCCTATAGGGTTTGTCTTCTGCAATCAGTCTGCCTCTTCCACCCAGATCTAGACATCAGTCATCGAGCCTCAGTAACCAGACATAGCACCATTTTGCAAGAGTGAGTCAGTGACTGAATGTGTACATGTGTGTAGCCTATTTGAGAGAGAATGTTTATGTTTGGTCATAACTTTCATAGGTCTGATTTCAGTACTGTTTCGACTGAGAAATGTAGGCCCATGTAGCCTAAATCTCTCTACGTTCCTTGTTTGTTTGTGTGTCTGTCTGTGTGTGTGTGTGTGTGTGTGTGTGTGTGTTTATTTTTGTGAGATGTAGCTTATTACACTGTCGGCTTGCGCTCTATGATTGCCAATGGCAAAATTTCACAAGCACGATGTTCTCTTGAGCTGTGTTGAAAGGCTTTGTCGTGAAAACATGTGTTCAATTGTTAAGGGAGGAAATTTGAATGAAAATTCCCTTACAATGATTCAAATATATATATATATATATATTGCATGATGATTTTCTGTATCGTTTCTACCTCTCCACACAGGGCATCGGTGGTGTTGTTTCTAGAATCTCTGTGGAATTTCGCGAACAGAGCTGATCAACGAGATGGGTTTACTCTATTCACAGCTGCGCGGAAAGCACTTGTCCACAGGGACTTAATAACAGGGCCACAGTGTTCTCAGTGTGATGTCTACTTGCTCACCTCCTTTTTCAGGTGCAGACACTTAAAAAGTATCACTATGTCAGCAGAGCTAACGGGTAATGATACCCTCCAATAAACAAATTAATGAATAAATAGGCTACTGTGTTATTTTGTGTTATAGGCTGAGCTAACCTAAACATCTTCATGGACCGTGGCTTTAACATATATTATGCGAAATCTACCTCCTATATTTTAAATAGGCCTATATCAGAAGAACAAAAGTTGACTATTGTGTTCTTGCCATAGTTACTTTCCCTAATTTTTGTCAAGGTGATATTGCAGTGGCCAGGTGTCGCGACTCGAGCCTCGGGCCGTGAGATGCTCATCCTCATGGGGGCGTAGCGGGACATGCTATGTAAAGGAGCTCGAGCTGCTTGAGTGGTGGTGTCACGCACGAACTCTCGGTTCAGCCATTCACTGACGTGATGAGAGCGAGGTAGAGGAAGGGGGCGTCACACAAAACCGTTCATTGCCCGGTATGCGCAAAGCATTGCATATTTTGTCAACCAGAACACCACAGAAGACAAACGCCTGTCTGGACGAATATCTGGTTTGCGTGTGGTTATTCTGGCACCGACTCGCACCCGTCCCGATTAATTGAAATCCGTTCTATTCTATATTTATTAGTAGGCTATTTATTAATTTATTTGTCTAACTTTTTGTGAGATTTTTGCGAAGATGAGTGGAAGTACGCGGAGTTTGTGTACAGTTAATGACATCAGAGCAGAAGAGAGACTGGTGAGTTTTCATGGTAAAGTAGGCTAAATGAACTGCTTTTAAAGCTATTCCTACGAGAGCTCAATGTTTAGTATGTGTAAGGGAAACTTATTTTCTGAATACTGTAGGCTAAGCAAAGCTTGAGGATTACTTAGGTAAATTGTACCCTTTTGAAAGACGCCGAAAGTCACGGCATCATTAGCTCAGGTGAGTGTTGAGCATTGTTTGCAGACTCAAGTAGCCTAACTGTAGCCTAGTAGTATGCTGCCCAAAGTAACATCTTAAATTATAGTAGGCTAGGCCTAACATCTTAAATTATAATTAAAGGTCATATGGTAGGTGTAGCCTACCATATGACCTTTTTTAAACAAATCTTGCCTGCATCAGACGAGACTGTACCAGACGGTCTAAGATTCATTTATTTTGGATGTTTTAGGCTATGATATAAATTAAATTTAGCTCGGCAGACAAAAGTTTACTAATTACAGGTCGTATTTTATTGTTGTCTTTTGAGTTAGTTCACATGCAATAACACATTTAGCTACTTACTGCTCAACAGATGCTTAATCTGGTTTAATGCCACCTGATGTTTGGTAGGCCTACGATACTAACAGCCATCAGGCACAGAGATCACAGCGGGTATAAGGCTACCCCTTAACATCTGCCATTCGAATAAATTACGTTGGTTGTTGAAAGTAGACCCAGACTTGTGTCAAATCGGTTTGTAAGGAAAGTGATACAGCTGTCGTCTAGCGAGTGTCGCCGATAACCATGGCAAATAATTAACTGCCATTATTTAAATGTCAGTGTAGTACAACACACTTTGACCGAGTTTATTACACGCCTTCATATCTATATATGGATCCAAGCGGTTATTAGGGTCAAGGTGTGTTGCAGTTTTCACACGCAGATGTTGAAGTCCATACAGTGAAACAAAGCCCTGAATTTGAAAAAGAACTTGGGGGATGTTGTCAAATCCAGCGCAGCTCAGCTTATGGTCGGGGTTGGTTCAGGTAGCCAGGTAAAGGGTTTCATTGGAGTGGCACAGCTTGGGATGAGATTAAGAAGGAAATGCCACACAAGTATGTGTCTTAGGGGGCTTAGTTAGACAAATCTGCTTGGCATGTTTTGATGCTTGAACAAATCCATAGTCTGCCTAGTGATGGGAATTGTTTATGCACAGGACTAGAACAGCAATGTCATTCTTACAGGCTTCTCTTTTAATTGGTTTCCTGGTCTCCACTCAGAACTGCTCAGTACAGTGTAGTGGGAATAATACTTGTGTTTTCTGCTATTTATTTGGGCTACATGTATGCCACAAAAATTCATTTAGATGTTACAAAAAATATCATGTTAAAGAGGGGAACCTAAAAGGCAATATTTGCAAAACTGTTACATGTAGCCTACATAGTAAAGCTTGCCATAAAAGTGTCCCACAAGTGTATAACAAGGTTACTTTTCTTTTATACACAACCTTGTAACAAATTAAATATCATTCAGTAGCAACAGTGTATCTGATCTACATCTGGGTATCTGGCTACATCTGTGGTTCTGATGTTTGAAGATGGGATTGATCAAAGCTATATTTCAAAGAGATCTACGGGATGGTCTCTTCCTGGAATAGTTACCATAGCGACTTTGTCTGTGGGTAATAAGGAAAGTTTTGTCTACCAACAGGAAAGTATTAGAACATTTCAAACATTCCATGACTGACCCCTATATATATATTTAATGATAACCATCACAATGATTGACCAAAAATGGGCAGGAAACACACCGGGTATTTTTCATTTGGGTTTACATAATTAATAATTATCTTAACCATTAGTTTATTTTCATTTTAACACAGATCCGTTCTTTGGATTTTACAGTGTGGATTGTGTGTACGTTTTTATTAGTTTGGTTATTATTGCATACATAATTCATACATATCCATTCCCCCCCCCCCAACCCCCACACACACACAAGCGTGCAAACAGACTCAATCAGGGTGAATTTGGTGAGTAAACACTAGACTTCAGAGTCACTCCCTCTCCTGCACACTGATGGCTTTGTTAGAAAAGCCCAGTTGCCCTTCCCTGCTCCCTTCAAAGCCTGACCTTCATTTTGCTACCTGATCTTCACTTTGTTTTAGGTGTGTGTGTGTGTGTGTGTGTGTGTGTGTGTTCTTTCATGCTGCAGTCTGATCATTCCACTGTTTCACTAATTGTTCTCCAGCTGGTTATGGAATGGCCCCTGTGGCGTTACATAAAAGGAAAGACACAAGCCCTAAAACATATTTATCATAGTTCGCTGAAACCTGCTGAGTCTGTGCGGTCTACTATCTCTTACTTTCTCTCTCCCTCTTTCACTCTCACTCTTACCCCTCCTCACATTCTCTTTTTTTCCCTTCCACTTATCTGTCTGTGTCACTCTCTTTATCTTTCTCTGATGCAAACTGCTTATTAGCTGACATTCAGCCTGAGTGACTGGAACGAGGCAGAACACCAAATATTTGCTGAGGACGGCTCATGTCGTGCAGCCATGTAAACCGTATGTGCCGAGCACACAGAACAAACACATAGATCACGGCAAGCACACGCAAATCAGACTTTGGGCGGTCACCCTGGACACCCTGTGACATCACTTTCAGTCCTTCAGCATCTGTGCTCATAAAAGACTGCCATGTCAGAGCTTCTATACGACATGTTGAGAACAGCATGACCATTGCCTGTGCACTGCTGCTTTCTCTGTTTACTCATGAAATAATTGCACAATTGAAGCATGCTAAGTTTTTCCACATGGAGAGATGCTTTTACGGATAACCCAAATTTTAAAGCTGGGTCATTTTTCCTGTTTGGGTAAAATGCACATAGACGTGGTGGAGTGACAAACAGCACTACTGCCCAGTGCCCATCTCACCCCTCAGGTGAGTGACCATGGCTGTGCCCATCCCACCCACAGGTGCGTGACTGGCATCCGTAACTATTCCACTAGTGAGCCGCAGTGCCTTCTCTGCCAGCTCCTCAGTTTGCAGGATGGCAGTGTTCTCGCCGGGTTCTCAAGTTTCAGAACACAACAATCTCAAATTCCACAGTGCAGACAGTGAACACTGTTTTTTTTTTTTGTCAGATCCGTTCCACTGACCTTGAGGGCCATGTTATAGCATATATAACACTGCTCTTTAAAAAATAGAGGATTATAAGTACTGTAGATAAATGATTGTTTGATTTGAAAAATGTGTTGTTTTTGAAGTAACATAATATATCAAAGTAGCTACATTACCAAATATGCTTACACTACCCAAAGGTTTGAGCCATAGAATTTCTGTTGCCGTTAAACCTTTTGTTAGTCTGGGCTGAATTACACACAAACTCCCTAATCCAGTAATGCAATAACAAGTGGTCTGGGACAGGATGGGTGTCTGGTTTTGTCTGGATACAAATCACAGACTGTTAGTTGATAATATATGGTGTCTAATGTAGTTTGAAGTCTGTGCTTCCGATAAGTACTGCCTTTTACTTAACAGTATTTGTATTTTCTAAGCACAAAGGCACCCCAAAGTGCATTATACAAATAGACAATGTAAACACTAAAAGACATGATTCCTGATTCATCCACCACATATCAACTGTCTTTACTAGAAAACTGCCTTTCTGAATTTATTGTAAAAACTCTCCTGGTTTATCCAGTAGGCCTTAAGTAATAAACTCATGCACTACAGCATGTGCTTGCTCTCTCTCTCTCTCTCTCTCTCTCTCTCTCTTTCTCTCTCTCTCTCTCTCTCTCTCTCTCTCTCTCTCTCTCTCTGAGCAGTCAGTGTGTATGTGTATGTGAGGACAGATTAACTGGGCTTTTTTGTCCACTTGTCATTGAAAGCGAGGCCTCTATCTGGTATTCAATACCACAGCCCTGTCAGCTTATAAACAACCCCCAGCAACCCCGTGTTTTTTTCGGTGCTCTTCCTGCAAACACACACTTAGTCCTCAGGCCGTGTATTCCCTCACAGCGTTCTCACAGGTGTTTGGGCAACTGTTTTATCGTCCCTTTTCTCTTTATTGTCTCCAATTCTCCACAATTCACCATCCTGGAAGAAGGCCAGTGGCACATTCCTACGCACCCACCCACCCGCCCCCCTGTTCTGCTTCCCTCTGTGTTCTGGCCTTCAGTGGCTTTAAACAGAAGCCAGACCTGTACTCACAGCCTGTAACATGAGCAGAGCAGAGGAGAGGAGAGAGAGAGAGATAGAGAGACTGAAAGAAGGCTGAGATTATTGTTTATTTGGCCCTCTTTAAATTCTGCTATGTAATAATTTGAAGTTTATATGATACTTTTTCCACTGAAATGTACTGTATTATTCATCTTTCACTCATGTTCGCTCTCTTTCTCTCCTTTATCCTCTCTTACGTCTTTCCGGTTAGCGCTGCATGTCAGTCTGTTTACATATCTTAGAGTCCTCATAACTTCATTTCATAGCAGCAGATGGAAAATGGGAACACATGTATACACAAAGAGTGAAGGAAGCTTTATATTATGTAAGAGAGGTTTCGGTGTGTGGTGCAGGTGAATGTGTGTGGATATTACCAGTGAACAAACAGCTTTAAAGTTGCCTTTGTTAACTACATACTCACTGGCACACAACAAATAGTCCAACTAATCCATTCCAGTTACAGACAATGCTTGTGTGTGTGTGTGTGTGTGTGTGTGCATGCTTGTGTGCATGCCTGGTTCCTGCCTATCCCCTGGGCAGAGGTGTGGTGATGTACTGGTCAGCAGTCTTATTGCCTTGTATGGGAGATAAACACACACACACACACACAGGCAGTCAACACACACACACACACAAAATTGGCTCACCACTCGCCCTGCTCCTGTGACACGGTGGGGCTGTGACTGGAGTCCCATTCTTACAGAGAGCAGTGCGGCGTCCACACGTGTTTCTCTGAGGCGGACAAGCACAGGTAAAGATTGTTTAAGTTCACCGGTACACCTACTCGCCAAACTATAGTTACTGCTGAGTTTGTTTTGACTGTGCACCTTTTTGAGTGGGTGGCTTTTGACCTCAGGGTGATGGCTGCTTTGTTTGATTGTGTATTGTTTAGAAGGGGTGGATGAGTAGGTGTAGTTTTGTTATGGTAGTCAAGTGAGTAAATAACAGGCTTACAGGAGATTGCGGTAAATATGAAATTACTTTTAGATTTAAAAAATAAAATTATATTTGTTATCATATGGTGTACACAATTTCAAAAAGCATAGACATTTCATTATGGCATAATATTTATGTTAGATACTGAAGATGACGAATCTCTTTTCTGCTAGTTTTCTGCTTATTTTGCTCGCTTGATTTATGAATGGTGGGGTGAATGAATGCATGTGGTAAGGGGATAGAATGTGCATGTCCTTGGGTGGATGTAAGCTCTGTGTGCTGGAATGCTGATAGTCACAGTATGTTTTATCATCTACAAAGATAAGGCCTATGCCTTGTTTGGCTTTGTGTGTGTTTGTGTGTGTGTGTGTGTGTGTGTGTGTGTGTGTGTGTTATGCAACTGTGGGTCATTGCCATAGTTAAGCAGTTCAGTTTTTTTCACTGGGGCCTTTGGGGGATGCATATGCATGTAGTCTACAGACACAGTATAAACCAGTCACAGAAGTATCATCATCACCATCTCTTTGCATGCCAACAAACCCCAACATATTAAACTATTATGGCAATAAACTGATCATTTTAAGCTTCGTTGGTGATTATGTACAGTTGATACTGTATGCCGCACCCGCTGATCAAAATAGCCGGATGGGAAAGGCACACTGTGCAGGGACCCTCAGTGATGGAGGAGACACAGTATGGTTGGAATGTGCTCTTTCCCTCCCTTCCTCACTCTCTCTTTTACTCTCTCTCTCTCTCTCTCTCTCTTTTTCTCTGCTCTGTCAATTCTGTGTTATTTGTCCTTGTTGTGGGTGGTAAACTTGTGGAGTCTCATTAGCTTCCAGTAGTCAGTGCTAACTTAGCAGGAGACGCGCTAACAAGGTAGTGCTGAGAGAGAAAGACAGGCCATGTGTGGCTAGGAGAGGAACAATAACAGACAGACAGACAGACAGATGGACAAAGATTGCGAGACTTTAGGGAGAGGGAGGTAGAATGAAAGAGAGAGAAAGATGGAGAAGACAGAGACTCATTTCGTAAGAGTTGATTATAACATGGTGGAGGTCTGTGGTGACAGACAGCTGGCTACACTTATTCGCACGCGCACCAGGCCAGAGTGTGATGTGGAGCTGGAATTGTGTGTTATGTAAGCGCCACACCCCCTCCACATCCTCCTCTCACAAGCATAGATGACAAACAAATAAAGTCAGACACACACTTGTGATACGCTGGTGCTTTGGTTACCATAAAGACTGGGGGAAATATTTTATATCCCATGATACCTTTTAGTACATGTGTGTGTGGGGGGGTGTCACTCTTTGGGATATTGTGTTTTTGTACTGTATGCTTAGAGGTCTTTGGCCGTTGTTGGTATATCGCCCACACTCCTTGTGGCTCCGGCGTTTTTGTTTATTGTAGACTGGGAACGCAGTCGCCATAGTGATGTTCCCCCCCCCCCCCCTGCCTCCTCCTTGAAAGGATGGTCATAACTTAACTTCAGCCCTCCTTCTTCCTCTTTCTCTCTTTCTCTTTTGCTCGCTCCCTCCCTCCATTCAAATTTACATTCAAATGTCCATGCAGCTGGCATGGGCAAATGTTCTGGCATCTTCCAGAAGCTGTAGAGTAGAGGACGCCGTTTACACTGAACATTCCGTCTCTTTGGACCTGTAAATATTCGTTTTCCTTTTTTTTTCCCGCTTTTGCCTTCCCTCCTCCCTCGTTCTTCTGTTCTCATGGCATTGGCTCTCTCTTTACACTTTTTACGACTTTCTGGCCTCCATTCAGTCTTCCACCCTCTCTCTCTCTCTCCCTCTCTCGCCTGTCTCTCTCCTCCACTCTCTCTCTCTCTCTTTTCTGTGATTATTACTCATTCTCTCCACCCCTCTTTTTTCCTACTTGTTCATATAGCCGGCCCTTCTCTCCCATCTGTTTTTCCCCCTGCCCATAACAGTGCCTTTGTGTGACTGCTCTCTGCTCTCACAAATCCCACTTGTTAACACGGGGACCTTTCTCTCTCCATCCTCTCTTCTCCTCTCTTCAGGAGAGCTGCAGAAGACTCCGGCTCACCCTGCAAGACCAGAGCTACGAGCACAACCAGCAGCAGAACCACAGCAAGGTAAGGACACTCAACTCCAGCGCACGCATGCTCACACACACACACACACTGGGCTTCAGTAACAGATTTTGGACACTGCAAATATCAAGTACCACACACACACACTCACTCACTCACTCACTTTAGGTCTTTAGTTCAAATGACAAAAAAAATTGTGAAACTGAATAAATATATTTCTCAGTTTCGATCTTATTGTAACTCTTCAGTGACTCAAAGTCATTCGTTCTACAATATCCAAGCAGATGTTCCATACTGGTGGTGACTGAAGTATCTAAATTCTTCTGTCCGCTACTCTCTGTAAGTTTCTTATTGACATTCACTAGGTTCACTTAAGTAAGGGGTTTTCTGTATGTACACGCAAGCTCATGTCTTTACACAGTCGCACTCTACAGTCTAAAGCAATTTATTGTGCTTGCAGAATGCTCATAGTATTGCAGAGTGTCACTGCAGTTTGTGTGT